>CAJHQP010001176.1:0-127569 GCA_905132765.1 Moricandia arvensis | reverse complement strand
GAATGAGCGATTAAAGATTTGTTCCAGAACGCCAGATGGCTTGATTTCCCCTGAACGTAAATACTCCTCAGCTCCATTTGTTCTTAAATTGGTGCTTTTAATATATTTATGTTTTCTTTTTGATTTAAGTAGGACAGCCCACAAGAAAATCATAGCTGCAGTTTCGGAGTATGAAGGAGATTAGATCTTATGACCACTTTGTCTTATTTTGATTTTTTTTTTTCTTTCAGGAGTGTTGGGACGGAGATCAGCTTAAACATAGGCTAGATGAAGAAAATAGAGAGGATTGGAAAGTGTATTGATGGAATTTGAGTACGATATACTGAAAGTAGTGAGACAACAACGAAACCAACAGTGCATCTCTCACCTTCAGAAGATGGCTCTGATACCACTGTAGGATGAGCGGCCCTGGATAGGCTTGTTCTCCCGGATCTACTTTGAAGTGGGATGGGATAGAGGGTTTGATCATGAAGGCTACTAGCACTCGGAATCTGCGATGGTACCTTGCTCCTCCTTAGGGCGATGGGGATGCCTTCAGAGTATACTTGTTGTTTCCTGCTACTTATAATGACAGATAAGATTCCTTGTTAGTTGGGTCGTTGATGGATCACAGAAGGAATTCCTGTCCTTTTGATGTAAGATCAATGTTTTTCTTTTAAGGCTGGACAGCAGAGAGCCAAGACCGACCATACTGGTCGTGCCCAAGAGTGGACTTCAAGCAATTGACTTAACTCTCCAGAAAGATTATCGGATGTTTTATTTGATTTGGTTTCAGTCCAAGAATGCCTTGTCGGGCCCGCTTGCGGACTTTAAAAGATAGGAAAAGGCTACAAGACTATCAGTCTAACCCTAAACTGCGGTAATCGCGGAGAGATTGGTTTTGGTTTTGTCTAACCCTAAAGACCTAAACTGGAATGATGGCCTTTGAAAGTGTTTGACTTGTCTCTCATAAACCTAACCCTAAAACTGGACGGCCAGGCACATGGAAATTGGTGTTAGCTACTACTGAAACCGAAAAATCCTAATCTATATTGGGTCTATATGGTTTCCGACTGGTTCATATTAAGTAAACACATGCGAATCTAGCGTACTTCTCAATACGGCAACACTAGCTGGTTTCGGATTTCACTGCTTCACCGTGTATTCCGGAACAGCTGGTATCCCTCTCTTGTTACTGCACTGTGTGTTCAGCAGAGCTATCAACAGCTTTGCCTCTGAGACTCATCTCTTTTGTCTTTGAATCTTGTAATCGTCCAACTTGAGAAGATCTAAGGTCACTCACTTGGAGTTGCAGTTCCCCTCTGCTTAGACATGTTTCGCATCTGCTTCCCTCTCCGGGGCACATTGATCGTCTTTCTCTGAACCCACATCGCATTCGTTCTATTTGCCTAGCCGTACTTGTCAGGACGCTTTAAAACCCCATCCATGGTAAGGGTACTAGCTTGTGGTCTACTAGTGTCCTTTGCCATCACACTTCGAGCATCACTGGACTCTCTTAATTTAGTACATGAGCGCGAACTGCGTTTTTTACCTGGTTCAAAATAGGCCTCGACCAGGACCTTCTACACTTATCCGCCCCTCTCCCTCTCTGGCTTTACCCGTTGGTGTCTTGGCAATTGGATTGACTAACAGGCATGGCCAAGGTTGCATTTTGACCCGCACACAATAGCCAAACGTGGTATTCCACATTACTTTATCGGAAGATCCGTTGGCCTAGTGCGCGTTGGCCATAAGTCCTCCTTAGCCCATCGTTCTAAAATCAGGCTCGCTTGTGGTTTGGGTAAGTTCGGATCCAAACTGTCGGCTTTGGTTCTCCTGGAGATGCAGTTGCTCAAAGAAGGGAATAAACTCCTTAGCATTAGTTTTATGCAATTTGTTTGGACCCTTTGGAGAATAGGAGGTGCTGTTTTCTGTTTCTCATATTGCGGCTTCTCTTGATTCAGTCTTCGGAGAAACTGCATCCACGAATTGAGTAAATTGTAGTCCTTTGAGGTCTGATTAAATTTTATCTCTCTTCCTTAATAGCGGTTGCTTTAGAGGGGGGGGTGGTGATTTTTCGTTCTTAGTTATTTTGAAGTAGCAACATTATTTGTAAGTTCAAGGGAGTCATTTGGTATTAGCTTGCTGGGTACAGCTTTCCATCATATAAAGTGGTGAAGATTTTCACTACAACTCCTAATAAATATTCGGTATTGTGAGGAAAAGAGTGTCTCCTTGGCTTCTAAAGAAAGGTTTTGTTCGAGCCAAATTGAATTAGTTGATAATTGTCCCTTATTGATGCCGGTTTGGTCGGTTTTGAGAAATTGATTGCATCTTGGTTTTCCCTTGACCAATTATTCTGATTTTGGGTATTCTGCAAAGATAATAACCCCCTCTTGAAGACCAATGATTTATTCTGGATAAGGCTCCTTCATGGTTAGGTTGAAATCCACTTAGAAGGACTAAGACTCGCAAATGTATGGGCTGGAAAACATCCATACTGAAAATACATAACTTCCTGATCCATGAATCTTTTAATATAATTCCACTTTTAATTGAAACCTTCTGGAGTGCAGAAATCATGAAAATTTGTTTCATGGAGAAAGTCAGCCTGGTTTGTGAAATATGCCGTTTTGAGTGAACATATGTCCCGGTCGGTTCTTCGGTTTGTTGAGTTGTGCATTTGACCAGCCTCTGCTGCAGCTATGGTTCTGAATATTGCTTCATCTACTGTTTTTATGACTTTGTCACAATTCCTGACAGTTTATATGGGAATATCATTAGTTGGTATCATGATTGCATCAGTAAGCTTTGGCCTCAATCCATTTAGTGAAATCATCGGTATCGGCTAGGACGTACTTGTGATATTTGATCCTGAGGGAACCATCAGACCAATTATATCAATTGACCACCTCATAAATGGATAGGGTGCGGATATGGGTGATAATATTTGCGTGGCCATTCTGATTATTCGAGAGTGGTGTTGGCATTTTCTCACTTGAGGGAGTATGCCTCGCATTCCTTGGCCATAGTTGGCCATATATATCCTTTATTCTTAATTCAAAGGGCAAGGGTTCGTAGACGACCCATTCCCGGAGTATTTTAAATTTCAAAGAAAATAAATCGCGAGAGGTTTAATTATACAAGGAGAATATTTTTCCGAGTGTGGAAACACTTGCATTCATGAAGGTTGGACGAATATGTTGTACTTCAACTAAGTGTCTGATCTTTAATGAAGTCATGGAACGAATTTGGAATGGGCTGAGTGGTGGTAGTCTGATCACAGAATGATCTCAGCATACATAAGGAAAGATTGAGACTGCAAGGCCAGTTAAGGAATGTTCGGCTACTGTAAAATGCGGGTTCCCAGTAAGGAAAGATTGACTAGCTATCTTTTCAGGACTATACAAAAAGAAGTTTGGATCTGTGGGATTCAGTTAAGGAAATAATCGTAGAGATCAAAGGACCGAATTCTTGTGGCGTTTGTCGGACTTTCAAGTTCGATGCAAACTCTGATGCCCCTGACCATTGTTGTCTTCCGGTTCGTAAGGATGGGGTGGGGGAGGAGATCTCTCATTAATGATTCCGAACACCGGCGTGGTTTGCAGCAGAGTTACAAATGGGGGGGGGCTCTGTTACATTAATAGGTGTGGGACATTTTCCTCCGTTCACCGTGGGATACCTCTTTCTGTGAAACCGGGGGTAGCCGAATTTTAACCTACTGGCTGATTCGTGCTGGCCTTTGCTTCGTTTGGAAGGATTGCTGATTCATCAAAACAATGTTCTTGAGTATGGTGGCAAGCCCTCAAGAGTTCATGTGGATATTTCACTTCACGATATTCGATCTACGAGTGCGGTGAGCATCCTTTGGATCGCTTCCAACTCGTTCATCGGTGATGGGGTCGAAGAGTTTGGTCGTTGACCTGATCTTACTTTGGTGGCGGACGAATTGTTGTCAAGTTCCTAACCAGTGGGTTGGTTTAGTTAGCAGGAGAACTTACCAGAGGAATCATAGAGAGAGTCGCAGTGGTTGAGACATGGATGCTCTCTAGAATGGATGTCTGGGATTCCATCTCTCGCAAGGGTGCTACTTTGTTCTACGGTGGCAGCAGTGCTCTCCTGATTCCGTACGACTTTGTCAGATCGAACAGATGTGTTGTTACAGATGGATTCATTGGTGTTGTGATCAATTTTTTTCTGACAGATCTTTGATCGAGCTCTTGAGTCAAAGATTTATTTGTTATTGTCTCCCCAGAGACGGTGCCAAATTGTGGGACCTAAATTCCGCAATCATAAATTTAATATGAATAGAGCAAGGTTTAGTGAAACAGGTGGGAAAAAGTCTATGTGAGTAGATCTCTAAGTAGTTTGCACGAACTGGACTGATATATTCTCTATGTTGAACCTGAAATAGAAAAATATCAAAGCACAAGTGAATACAACATAGATAGAGTAATCTAGATCTCAAATAACTTAGTCTCCAAAAAGATATATGTTAATGATCTTGGCTTTGCCTTTTATGTTGATCAGCTCGCTCCAACTAACCCGTGTATATAGGGCGCACATACTGTGCCTAACTCCAGAAAAATCGGCATGTTTGGTAACCATTTGACCACGAGGTGACCAATTCTTTAGTTGGTATCCGCAGACTCGGAGCAGTCCATTGTGCTTTGGGCCTTAAATGGGTCGTATTTATGTGATAAATCACTCTCCAAAATCTGGGACGTATTTAAATATAATGATATCCACTTTTAAGATCCAGCTTCGAGAATATCCCAGCTGTACCAATTTGATCCAAAAATCCTTTGAATCTGGAACTGAAAAACACTATCGAACTGTTATCTTGTTTATTGCTTGATTACCAATACACATCCGGAAAGATCCATCTTTCTTGGGAATGTGAAGCGCTGGAACGGCACACAAGCTAAGACTTTCTCGCACATGCCCATTTGCGAGTAGAGCTTCAAACCTGCTTCCTTAGTTATACATTCTAGGATTTTGTAGAATCACTCAAACGGTCTGAAGTGGATAAGATCTCGCAAAGGAGAAATAATGGATCGAGAGGTGACACAAGAGGGGCGGAAACTCTCTTGATACTACCAGAGATTCGACGTTGCTTGATGTGACGCACAAGTCCAATGATCGAAGGTTTGTTTGCTAGGCGATAACCTCACCAAGAACAGAAGTTATAAGCAAAGAACTGAAAGAGATGAACTCAAAATAATAAGAAGAAATCGATTTTATTGCAATGAGAAAGGGGGTACATACTTATAGTGTTTTGAGTCGAAAAGACTTAATGAAAAATGTTGAAAACAATACATAAAAATCAGACTTTGACTGAGAATGTTGAAAGTCAGTCAAAGGTGTGTCCAGATTCATCGAACCTAGCTGTGTTGATCGGGTCCATCACGGTAAGGAGCAGGACGCACTGTGGGCTGTCTGCGTAGGTGATCGATGAACTTTCATGAACGGATGGCAATTTTAGTCGACCCAAATCTTCAGAGAGCTTAAGTATCCTTGCTTTAGAGAGATTAGAATGATCGATCATCATGAGATCAACAATCTTGTTGGAAAGGTCATGTTTATTACCATCGGGGCATGCGGTACGCACTAAACGTGTCAGAAGTGAAGTGATGTGTCCTGAATCAGGTTCCTCTCGTTGATCTTGAGTTCTGGCTCGACTGTTGGTCTTAGATTGTCGAATGGATCGGGGAAGAATGGCTGAGGGACGGTCAGTTCGGTCATCAGGTCGTGGTTCCAGCCTTACGTCATTTCCGGATGCACGCAGGTCGATTCTGTACACGGCTCGGTCTGTTGATCGGGTACGATTCGACGTGTGAACCTCGGTTGAACTGATCTGATCGTCCTGATCACTATGGTGGGCTGGTTCCACGTCCTGGGGTGCATCATTCCCTTCCTCTTCAAAAAGATTTGTCCACAAATATGGATCATCTGCACAGAAAAAGATAAATCAGAAACATTAAAACTTGAAAAAATAACATACTTACCTTGAAAATCAAGTTGATAAGCATTGTCAGAAATGGACCATCGACTCTAGGAATGAGTTTATACTTTCTTTCTTCAGGGAACCGTTCCTTCTTCAAGTGAGCACACACGAGGTCTCCTTCCTTAAATACGATCTTGGTTCGTTTCATATTTCCCTTCCTCTCATTAATCTTTTTCTTGGTTTCAATGTTGGCTTGAACCGTCTCAAGCAACTTCCGAATGGTCTCAGCCTTGTTTTACCCATATGTACTAATTCTTTCACTCAAAGACAAAGGCAAAAGATCAAGTGGAGACATAGGATTGAAGCCATAAACAATTTCAAACAGAGAAAACTTAGTAGCAAAATGCACAGACACTACAAGAAATATGAGTATTGGTAGCAGTTCGCGGTAGCACGAATTCACCAACTGCTATTAAAAGTGTCAAAATCGGAACGCAACTCTATCATAGCATTACATTCGAGCTAGGAAAAAATTTGTTAAACAAAAACATAAAAATCACAGATTTCGTTTATGATAACACTTTGATGTTAAATTTTACTTTTGTCCGCCAATACTTAGAAAAAAATTTCATTATTCCCTCTATTTTTTCTCCATCTCTCTTCTCCAATGATAATTATTTTTATTCTTTTTCATTTCTTCAATCTATCTATCTTCTCCTTCCCTTCATCTTCTTCGATCTCATTCCAATGGAAAACACTGATTCACCCTGTTCAAAATCAAAATCAATTCCTAGCCACCGCTCATACCTTAAGCGTCGCCAATCCACAGGTCCGATTAACAACGTACAGCCCCACCGTCGCCTCTGTGTCGAGAAAGAAGCCATGGCAGAGAAGACTCACCCCGAGGAACCGCCATCCCCAAAGGTTGCACCGCCGCCGCGAAATCTCTCGAAGATCCGGAAGCAGAAACCCTAGGCCCCAATGTCTAACTTGCGGTTTCCGAGCACGCCTCCGCCGTCCTCAAACGAAGCGCAGAGCCACAGAATCCGACGAGCCACCAAGACCACCGGGCTCCCATGGAGACCACCGCAACAGAGCCTAACCGAATCGCCGAGAGGAGAGATGGAGAGTACCTCCGAGATTTATATTCGAGTACGTTTCTACGGTACGTTTCTACGGTACGTTTGATCCTTCTCCATCTCTCTCTATCTTTTATATTTGAGTTTCTCTGCAGCGATTCGGATCCGTGCGGTTGTTCATGGCTATGTCATTTCGCAGATCTGTTGTGTTATCTTGTGATTTGCTAGTTTGTAATGGTGGATCTGTATAGAAGAGAATGCAAATTGATTAGCTAGTTTGTTGAGGTCCAACCATTGATCGATGATTATTTGTAATTAGATCTTTTATCGGGAATTGTTATTCTTATTCGATCCAATGCAATTTTGTAATCATCATAGGTCCACAATGGTCTCTGTTACCACATTCATCAATTGCGTTTTTTTAATCATATTATCTGGACGTTAACTTTGAATTTGATCATTTCTGTTTTTGTTGTGGACAGGTTTGATAAGAAGAAAAAAAAACATGGGGTTGTCATTTGGGAAGCTGTTCAGCAGACTCTTTGCGAAGAAAGAGATGAGGATTCTGATGGTGGGTCTCGATGCTGCTGGTAAGACCACCATCCTCTACAAGCTCAAGCTTGGTGAGATCGTCACTACCATTCCTACCATTGGTCAGTAACTAACTTCTTCTTATTGATTTGTTGTTGTTCAAATGTTTCACTTTGTTTTCTATGGGAGAAGCTGACGGACAGTTCTTGTTCAGGTTTCAATGTTGAAACAGTGGAATACAAGAACATTAGCTTCACAGTGTGGGATGTCGGGGGTCAGGACAAGGTATCATACCATTCTGTTTCCTATAGCGTCATTTGAGTTCTGCGATCCGACTCTTACTAATGGTTTTCTTCTTGCTTAGATCCGTCCATTGTGGAGACACTACTTCCAGAACACACAGGGTCTTATCTTTGTCGTGGACAGCAACGATCGTGACCGTGTTGTTGAAGCCAGGGACGAGCTTCACAGGATGCTCAACGAGGTAATACTTAATAATATATCAATTCTACATCATGACTTATATTAGTTCTACTATTTGTTTTTTTGACTTTTGTTTTTTTTTTGTGTGGCAGGATGAATTGAGAGATGCAGTTCTGCTTGTTTTTGCTAACAAGCAAGATCTCCCCAACGCTATGAACGCTGCTGAGATTACTGACAAGCTTGGCCTTCACTCTCTACGCCAACGTCACTGGTGAGCAATAATAAAAACAAAACACAACTCTTGTTCTCTCGTTCCACAATCCAAAACCTGGACATGTGAGTTTATATGAACATGGTATGGTAACAGGTACATTCAGAGCCATGTGCCACCTCTGGAGAAGGACTCTACGAGGGACTTGACTGGCTCTCCAACAACATTGCTAACAAGGTATATTAACTATCACGGTCTACTTGTTCTGATACAATCGTTTTGGGAGTCTGAAACAGAATGTTTAAATGATGTCAGGCATAGAAAGAAGGTAGCCAGACTCCTCGTTGCTTGTATCAAGGAAGGGGGTCTGTTTCGCTAATACTATCAAAAACGAGACCAAGATTTTATTATCATATGTTCTTCTTCGTCTCCCATCTCAAAATCATATCACATTTTGTATTTTCCTTTAATAACTCAGATCTTTTACTTTCGGTTATCAATTTCATTATTCAAATTTGAACTTTCGGAAACATACAATCTAGGTACACAAGAATTCATGAAAGCACAGTACAACTTTGGTCTTAAATTTAAAGTCAAAATTTAATCTTTGTAGTCTTAATTTATAACTTCTTAAACACAAACCTTAAATTTCAATTAAATCCTATACCCTAAACCCTAAACTCAAACACAAACCTTAAAGATTGTGATTTTAAAATTTCCATTAAGAAGGATGATTAAGAGAAGAATGATATTTTATAAAGATTATGTTTAAAACAAAATTATCATTTAAAATTACAATCTTTTCATAATATATTAAGTTTTAATGGTTGGTGTTTAAAGTTTAGGGTTTAAACCCTAGCTTTAAATATAAACTTTAAAACTTCAAACTTTTCGGAATAGAATTTCAGTTTACACTTAAACTCAAAATTTAAATCTATTATCAAATATAAAATCTAAATCTCAAACACTAAATCTTAAATCTACACCCTAAATCTCATACCCTAAACCCAAACTTAAACCTTACATACAAAGTCATAAATCTAACTTTTCCCAATTTATAATATAAATTTAAAACTTAAACACCATTATATACTAAACTCAAATTGTATAATTAATTCTAAATCCTAAACAACAAATCTCATATTAAACTATATCATAAAACACTATATTATACATGCATATATATATATATATATATATATATATCATACCCTTCATTACTCATATATCATAAATTCTATCTAAAGAAACTTAAAACTCCAATCTTTTTATTATTTAACATCAAAAATTACAGAATCTAATCTCAAAGATCTAAACCCAAACCACTATACTCCTAAACCCTAAACTCTCTAATCATTTTGTTAATCTTATAGTATTAGTTCTATTTAACTTCAAATTGTTTTGTTAATTTTATATTATTATTTTTATAAATGTAGATGAATAACTTAGTTTTTATATAAAAAAATCGTCAAACATATAATGACAATTAATTAAATAACTGTTTAATGAAATAACAGCTTTATTAATTGATCAATCTTGACCATAGATTAACTTTAATCTAATGGCCAGAAGTAAAACTTTTGGTTATCCTCGTACTTCTTCTTCATTGGTCAATTGTTTTAAGTCAGATCCACAATACAAGGATCACCATTTGCACCATTGAATTAGATAGAATCAACGACTCAGATTAATTATTTTCTCTTTCGTTTTTCTGTCTCATCTTGCGTTTATTCTGAGAAGAGAGTCGAGTGAGTGAGAGAGAGAGAGAGAGAGAGAGAGAGAGATAATAGAGAGTTCGGAAGCTTCACGACCACGCTCCTTTCGAAACCTTCGGTTGAAGATCGGTGGGTTTCGAGGAGAAGAACGGGTACGAGATCTCGAAGTTCATCTCAGATTTACCCATTGTTTAGCAAGTTCATCTCAGATTTACTTTACTTTCTGATTTAATAGGTTAATTTCGATTGAGCGATGCGACTGGAGTAAGCGAACAAAGGTGGATACTCGAACAGAGGCGTATGCTCTAGAGGTTGGAGGCTCCGAAGGTGAAGTATTAGGGTTACAAAGCTGCTGACCTCAACATAGGAGAACGTTCTTAGGTAAATTTAATGACTTTTGGGTCCATGATTTCATTGCAGAGAGGAATAAAAAATATGTCTGGGTTAATATGTTGGTCCTCCTAATGTGCCCATGTTCTTGTTTTGCTACATTAAATGGCTTCCTAAGCTATCAAAAGTTCATGAAATCACCGAAGGTTTAAGCTTTAAAAAAGAAGAGGCCAAGTCGGAGGTTGTTGATAGATCCAAGGAGGATCGTATCTGTGTAACAAGAAAGGGAGAGAAAATAGAAGAAGAGCAAAGGTAAAGAAGAACATAGAGAGAAAGAATTTAGGGATTGTGCGGCGGAGGAGGCAGAGCTGGGGAGGAAGTGCGGAGGAGGTGGGAAGAAGTTAGTGTTTTTTATATTTTGTTTTTCGACCCGGTTTGTATGTGAACCGGTCTAATTTGTAAACCGATTTTTTAATTAGTTTTTGGTTTAATGTGTTTTTAATTATTTGTATATTGATTTTAATCAATAAATATTTTTATTTTATTTTTTGAATTGTCTTATTTTATTTTTAATTAATTATTATTAATAATTAAATTTTAATAATTTATTTATTTTTAAAATATTTTATTTTTAATTATAGCATTATATATATGTCATTATAAATTATGTTACGGCACATGAAAAATGGCATAGTAAATCATATAATAACACAATTATAGTGTTAGTAAAACATTTTAATATAGTGAAACATAAATGCTATAATATCTCTGATTTTTATAGCACACGAAAATACGCTACGATAGAAGGAGGTCTACCATAGCTGCGGCTGTCACGGCGTTCTTCGAAACGCTACGGAAAACCTTATAGTAGCGTTTCTCGGGTGCTACCAATACCAATATTTCTTGTAGTGAGAATTATTATATGCAAACTCGACATGAGGCAAACATTCTTCCCAAAGTCTAAGATTCTTTATAATCAACGACCTAAGCAATGCATATAAGGTCTGATTTACAACCTCAGTTTGACCATCAGTTTGAGGATGACAAGTGGTGGAATACAATAGCCTCGTTCCTAACTTAGACCACAAAGTCTTCCAAAAATAACTAAGGAACTTAGCATCTCTATCAGAAACAATGGTTATAGGCATTTCGTGCAACCTTACAACATGTCTAAAGAACAATTCAGCAACATGCACGACATCATCAGTTTATGAAAAGGTAGGAAGTGAGCCATTTTCGAAAATCTATCAACCACCACAAAGATAGAATCTTGACCAGACTTAGTCCTAGGAAATTCAAGAACAAAATCCAAAGATATATCGACCCAAGGATGAAATGGAATGGGTAAACCTGAATACAAACCTTGGTTTTACACTTTGGATTTGTTTTTCTTGCAAACCACACATCGGCTACATATCCTCTCTACATCCTTCATCGAACTTGGTTAATGATTGGTGATCCATGTGGATCACGGACTCCTTTGGCCAGAGATAGTGTTTCCAAGTCTGAAGAGCTCGCACCAAAGCATACCACTCATGGTCGTAAGTGGGGTAGTTGAGTGTGGCTCCTCCAAATTTCTCACTGAAATAAGCAATGGGTTTCCTGTCCTACATCAAAACAGCACAATTACCAACACCCGAATCATCACATTTGATCTCAAAAGTTTTAGAAAAATCAGGAAGCATAAGTAAAGGAGCTTGAGTTAACTTCCCTTTGAGAATTTGAAATGCCTCTTCTTGAGCTTGTTCCCACTTGAACCCAACATTCTTTTAATCACCTCGGTGAGTGGAGCTGCTATAGTGCTGAAGTTTGGAACGAACGGTTAGTAGAACCCAGCAAGTCCGTGAAAGCTCCTCACTTCACCCACGGTTGTTGGACTAGGCCAATCTCGGATGGCTTTGATTTTCTCTTCGTACACTCTGAGTCCATCTGCACCTACAACAAAACCTAAGAAGACCACGTGATCTGTTCCAAAATAGCATTTAGCAAGATTAGCAAACAAGTGTTCCTTCCTAAGGATTTCTAGAACAGATTTCAAATGCATCTTATGATCGTCAAGACACTTTCTGTAGATAAGTATGTCATCAAAGTAGACAACAACAAAATGACCAATGAATGATCGCAAGATATGATTCATCAAACGCATGAATGTACTAGGTGCATTAGTGAGACCAAAGGGCATGACAAGCCATTCATACAATCCTAGTTTTGTTTTGAATGCAGTTTTTCATTCATCACCTTCTTTCATGTGAATTTGGTGATAGCCACTTTTCAAATCTATCTTAGAGAAAACAGAGGAAGCATGCAATTCATCAAGCATGTCATCAAGCCTAGGGATTGGATGCCTATACATTACCGCGATGTTGTTGATGGCGCGGCAGTCCACACACATCCGCCAAATTCCATCCTTTTTGGGCACAAGGAGGATAGGTACAGCACAAGGGCTAAGTCTTTCTCTGATGTAGCCTTTCTCAAGAAGCTCTCCAATCTATTTCTAAAGTTGCTTTTTTTTCACCGGGTTAATTCGATACGCTGGTCGGTTCGGAAG
This sequence comes from Moricandia arvensis, assembly GCA_905132765.1. Taxonomy (NCBI): domain Eukaryota; kingdom Viridiplantae; phylum Streptophyta; class Magnoliopsida; order Brassicales; family Brassicaceae; genus Moricandia; species Moricandia arvensis. The sequence continues at coordinate 114,806 of CAJHQP010001176.1, read as the reverse complement.
CTGTGCACCCCGAATGAAGACAGTCTGATGTTCAATGCCTATTACTGGTGGCAAACCTTTTGGGTTCTCAACTGGAAAGACATCAGAGTAATCCTGCAAGACATCTATCAAATCACGCAGAACTTCCGGTGCAAGGTTAGAAGAAAAAGCCATTAGAGATTCTTTGTAAACAAACAAAAGAACTGGCTGTTGAGAGCAAGGAGACTTTCTGACCTGACTTTCTTTGATAAAGAAATTGAAATTCTTACGAGATGTCTCTGGTTCATCCGGTTTGAGTTCCTTGTCTCGACCCTTCTTGAGTTGGATCTGATCTTGGTGAACCTCCAAAGGAGTAAAGGGCACCAGTGTGATCTTTTTCCCTTTAGGATCAAAGGAGTGCCGGTTTGTGTATCCATCATGTACTGTCTTTTTGTCGAACTGCCATGGTCGACCCAAAAGAATGTGACAGGCGTCCATGGGAAGGATATTGCAAAGGAACTCGTCCACATATCGTCCGATGGTTAGAGGGACCGTGACTTGTTCCTTCACATATTGCTCACCAGCCTCGTTGAGCCATTCCAAACGGAAAGGTCGAGAGAGAGGTCTGGTCACAAGTCCAAGTTTCTTAACAAGAGTATCACTAGCAACATTGGTGCAACTGCCACCATCAATAATTAAAGAACAAACTTTATCTGAAATCAAACATCTAGAGTGAAAAAGATTCTCCCTTTGTTCTCGTTCGTTGGTTTTGGGTTGCACACTCAAGGATCGCCTAGTGACAAGTATTAGACTGTGAGCTTGATAGTCGAAGTGGTCAGGTTCCTCATCAAAGCTCGGGGCTGAGTCTTCGTCCAGAAGTCGTCAAAGATCGGACCAAGATGTTTGTCATAGACTGGTCCGAGATCATCGTCCGTGGGCTCGTACTCTTCAAAGATTGGACCGGCTGATTCATCCAAGGGTCTCCTAGCAACCAGAAGTGGTCCTTGTTGTGGGTAATCGACTGGTTCTTCATCCTCCTCATATACTGGACCGAGATCTTCTTTATCCTCCTTGTCGTCCTTGGACTCAACTTCTCCATTCTCCAAGAAAATCATCACCTTTTGGTTTGGAAAACGGTTAGCATAATGCCCAAGACCATGACATCTAAAGCACTAGATGTCTCTTGTTCGTTTGGGAGATCCATCAGTCTTTTCTGTATCAACACGAGCATGGACATTAGTCTTAAAAGCTATATTTGTTGTGGCTGAAGACTTACCGTTGTCTTGGTAGTTTGGTTTGAAAGCAAAGGTCGGTTTGGAGCATAGGATGGTTTGGAAAAGCCATTCCTCCTGACTTGCTGCTCAATCAAGATAGCGTTGTGTAGCATCTGATCCAAACTTTCGTACTCTTGAAGCTCCATTCGGTCTTGAATGTCACGGTTGAGTCCGGAAAGGAATCTTGCCATAGTGGCCTCCAAAGTCTCATCCACACCATCCTTGATGATTAGTGTTTCCATCTCTTGGAAGTAATCCGCAACTGATTTGGTTGCTTGAAGCAAACGTCTAAGCCTATGGTGAAGGTCACGATGCTAGTGCTCCGAAACAAATTGTTTCCTCATCAAGGCAGTGAGCTCATCCCATGAGGCTATAGGTCTTCCACATGTTCTCCTCCTGTGAGTCAACACTTGATCATACCAGTTAGTATCATAGCTGGTAAATTCATTTGCAGCCAACCTAACCTTTTTAAGTTCAGAAAAATTTTGACAATCAAAAAAGATTTCAATTTCCCTTTCTCATTCTAAAAATGCATCAGGATCGTTTTTGCCTTCAAAAGTTGGAATCTTAAGTTTCACACCACCTAAACCATCATCAACTTGTTCATTTCTCCTAGAAAAATGATTAAAATCACCTCGTCATGGTTTTGGTGCCGTGGACCTCTCCTAGGCCGGTTGATGGAACGATCATCAAGGAACTTCTCCTCGCCATCATCATCGGATCGGTTGGTCCGTCTAGGTTATTCTCTTACTGCTCCGGTTCTGGACTGAGTTGTTTGATGAACCTGCATCTCATCAAGACGTTGATGGATCTGTTCTAAACCTGTGTTCAAAAGGTTAGTAAAAAAATCATTTAAAGCTCTCATTTGCAAGTTTGACAAGCCGGGTACAGAATTTCCGGGACTGTTTCTTTCATCTTCACTCTCCATGGTTCCTGATATTGCTAAACACTAAAGATCAGCACAGATAACTATATTCCTCACACGCTCAGGTGTTTAATCTCCCTCACTCAAGTGTCTCACTCAGAATCTAGACGGTCACTCAAGAGTTTCTTCTCAAAGTTCTATGAAAGACAATCCAAGTTTCCCAATGGGTTCTCCAAGCAAACAAACAATGAAATGAGATAGGAAGATAAGAAATTTGGTTTTGGAATCCGCTTTAACCTCCTCAAAGGCCGGATTTCTCCTCGGCCAACAAACTTTCTCTTCCACCACCAAACCACAAATCAAACTTTAAAAAAAAAAATTTGAAACTCTATTAATTTTTGATCTTTTTTATATATAGTGGATGGTAATGAGGGACCCAGATTCAAGATAGAAAGAAGAAGTGTTTAAAAATATTTAAATGGAAGATCAGAAGAATGGATATATGTTTCCGACTAAGTGGCTCTGATACCACTTGATATGTCCTAGGATTGGATAGGATCACTCAAACGGTCTGAAGTGGATATGATCTTGCAAAGGAGAAATAATGGATCGAGGGGTGACACAAGAGGGGCAGAAACTCTCTTGATACTACCAGAGATTTGACGTTGCTTCATGTGACGCACAAGTCCAACGATCGAAGGTTTGTTTGCTAGGCGATAACCTCACCAAGAAACAGAAAATTCTAAGCAAAGAACTGAAAGAGATGAAGTCAAAATAATAAGAAGAAATCGATTGTATTGCAATGAGAAAGGGGGTACATACTTATAGTGTTTTGAGTCAAAAAGACTTAATGAAAAATGCTGAAAACAATATATTAAAATCAGAACTTTGACTGAGAATGTTGAAAGTCAGTCAAAGGTGTGAAAACAAGGAAGACTGGTCGATAGACCCTTGGGCTACTTCTGTCCAGATTCATCGAACCTAGCTGTGTTGATGGGGTCCATCGCGGTAAGGAGCAGGACGCACTGTGGGCTGTCCGCGTGGGTGATCGATGAACTTTCATGAACGAATAGCAATTTTAGTCGACCAAAATCTTCAGAGAGCTTAAGTATCCTTGCTCTAGAGAGTTTAGAATAATCGATCATCATGAAATCACCAATCTGGTCGGAAAGGTCATGTTTACGACCATCGGGGCATGCAGTACTAAACGGTCCAGAAGTGAAGTGATGTGTCCCGAATCATGTTTCTCTCGTTGATCTTGAGTTCTGGCTCGACTGTTGGTCTTAGATTGTCGAATGGATCGGGAAAGAATGGCTGAGGGACGGTCAGTTCGAGCATCAGGTCGTGGTTCCAGCCTTAGGTCATTTCCGGATGCATGCAGGTTGATTCGGTACACGACTCGATCCGTTGATCGGGTACGATTGGATGGGTGAATCTCGGTTGAACTGATCTGATCGTCCTGATCACCATGATGGGCTGGTTCCACGTCCTGGGGTGCATCACTTAGTTCCTTGTGTCATCAGGATTCATTTGGTAGTGCCACTCCTCGAACCAGATCAATGTGATGCTGAATGTCATGTAAAAGAGGTAATCCTAATGAAGATCCGAAGGGAAAGCATTAGTGAACTCATCAGGTAATTCTGTAACCGCAGGCACTACTGATGGAGTGGAGGTTGTTTTTTCTCGCACCGCAACTACAACCAATGCATATTTCTGCAGGAGTAGTTCGTTAGTAAAAAAAGCGTAAGAGCATAATTGAATAGAATTACTTGATATGGTTCCCTCCTCCAAGTGGCTCTAAGGTACTGTAGATGGTGGTAAAGGTAATGGAGGTGAGGCTTGGCCAGGAAGCAAAACGATCAGTTTGTTATCAAAGAAGAAGTTGTAAACGTCACTACATCCGTATCAGTGATGTCCTGATCGTAATGCCATGGTCAACCCAATAGTAAATGGCAGACATCCATTGGTGCCACATCACAGTAAATATTTTACTCATAGTGTTCGTCAATGGAGAAAGATACCAGCACACTATGTGTAATACGAACATCGGTACCTTCCTTCAGCCAAACCATCTTGTATGGATTTGAATGGTCGAGGCATCTCAAACATTATTTGTTTACTGCATTCTCTGAAATTACATTCCTGCGACTCCCTGTATCTATCACATAGAGACACACCGTTCCCTTAATTGTACAAGTGGATAAGAAAATATTCGTATGAAGCCAAGGTTCCACTTGACGCATTGGCGCTAAGAAAATATGCCTCACCATCAAGGGTTCCCTGATCTCCTTCATTACATTCTTCAATTATTTCCTCGATGTGGTCATCTCACTTTTCTAAGTCATCATCATCCCACTTGACGGTGTTGTAAGTAAAACACGACGATGTTGAACCAAACTTGCTCTGATACCAAACTGGTGAACCATAAGATGTTGAATTAAGCTTTGTTAAGTTTAAGAAGACCAAAAGATTGACAGAAGACCAAAAGATTGACTGTGAGCTTGTTTATCATTGATTCACAAAGGAATGGCCTAAAACAAACGAAAGAAATGAATTTTAAAGCTCTCAAATTATTCAAAAAGGTAACAATTACATTGAGAGCTTGTTCCTATAAATACTAAGCTCATCGACGTAGAAGGATTATCTAAAGACATAAAAAGGAAATAATAACTAAAAGATAAATCCATATCCTAATATCACCAGAAGTATAATGATCTCGGTTTAGATAAGAACCGAGATTGTTGAAGGATTAGTGAGCCCAAATTGATGAAGTCCTGGCTCAAGTCCAAGTATCCTGCATAGAAAATGAAGTTCGGGTATTCCCTTTTGTGTAGTGTCGGCTGATTTTATAAAGTCATGAGATTAGGATATCATATAACGTAAGGCATAGGGGGGAATGAATATATGATCTATTATAAAAGGAGATCATAGGTTAACGTTCATGACATCCGATTAGAAGACAAACATGGGAGCAATAGGAGAAATAAAGAGAGACCAAGAGAGATAGCAATTAAGAGAGGTTTTGCTTGTGATTATTACTTGTGATCTTTAGTTTGTTCTCGTAAACATTATTTCTTTGAGAGTGAATAAGAGACAAGTTTGGTATCAAATCTATTCCAAATTCTATAGCACAAAGTAGGTTTAAAACCTAGCAAGTGGTATAAGAGCAATCCAGGTTTGATTTAACAAGTGGCATCAGAGCAATCCAGGTTTGATTAGAAGTGCTAGTTAGAATTATGGAACCAACTCTAGAGAGATTTGAGATGGAGAAATTTGATGACAAAGGTGATTTCGGGAAGTGGAAGTACAAGATGATGGGTCAGCTAGATATCCAAGGTTTACTTTCTATTCTTAAGGAAAACTTTACAGTCTTGACAGAATCTAGAAAAGAAGTAGAAGGATTGGATGCAAAGGTTGATCAAAATAAGGCTAACAAAGATCTTAGAGTAAGATCACTGTTGGGAACATGTTTAAGTGATTTTATTCTAAGGAGGATTATGCATGAAACAACTGCATTGGGGATGTGGAAGGCCCTTGAAAAGGATTACCAAACGAAATCTCTTCCCAATAGAATCTATTTGAAGAAACAATTCTTTTGCTACAAGATAGAAGAGGACAAGACGATAGAAGAAAATATAGATATATTTCTGAAACTAACTGCAGATGGAGAGTCTCAAAGTTACTATATCAGATGAAGATCAAGCAATTCAACTATTGTCGGGACTTCTAGAAGCGTATGAACCATTGGTTCACACACTACAATAGGAATTGGGAAAGAAACGCTTACCGTAAACGAAGTTGTAACTTCAGCTTATTCCAAAGAAGCGGAACTTAAAAAGAAAGGATTACTTAATAGAAGTAAACCAGCTTCGGATGGTTTGTACGTTGAGTCACAAGGAAGAACTCAAAAGAGGTCAGGGAACGGTAATGGAAACCCAAATAGCTGGAGAGGGAGATCTAAAAGCAGAGGAAAGTTTCAGTCAAATCAAAGATTCAATGAGAACAACACGGGTTGTTTTATTTGTGGAAAAGAAGATCATTGGAAGCAGGAATGTCCTGAAAGAAGGAGACGTCCAAATTCTGCAAATTTTACAAAGGAGCCTAAGCAGCCATTGGTGTTAACCGTTAGCAATCAAGATACACTCAGGGAATGGATCATGGATTTGTTCATTCCATAGTACACATGACAAAGAAGTCTTGTTTAATTTCAAGGAGTACGACGGGGAAGTGTATTAATAGCTAATACACTTAATGTAGTAGCCTCAAAGGAACTGGGAAAATTCAGATTCAGAACCCAGATGATTCTAAAGTGATACTCAAAGATGTTAAATACATGCCGGAAGTGAGTAGGAATCTAATTTCTTATGGGATGCTAGAAAAATCAGGTTGCAGGTACGTAAGACACGACTTCAAGGTTCAATTCTACAAAGCCAAGAAGAAAGTAATTTCAGGAAAATACAAAGACGGGTTATACTTTCTTCAAGGAACTTTTGTGAAGAGTAAGGTGAATACTCCAAAAGCTGAGAATGAAGTTAAACGAAAGAAGTTAACGGTGTCTTTCAGTAAGAGTCTGATTCAGGGACCAAGTCCTTATGGTTTTGGGACAGAAACGGCATCAGCTCGAGGTGGAGATCTTTTTTTTCAATAGAAAATACTAGAAAAGTAAAGAAGCTGATAGTGGGAAGTCTCTAGATGATTATTTTCTTACAAAGGATGAAGAAAAGAGTAATGAAAAACCATCATCAAAGAAGGATTCAGAGTTTTGCAGTGAAATTCTTTCAAACTCAGATTATGCAATAAACTTAGATGAGGAAGCGACGACTACAAGGTTCTGGTCAAAGTAAATGATGAAGAAATCAAGTCTATCATTACAGAAGTAAGGAATGAAGATGTATCAAGCAAGGTACATACTACGGCTAATCATCTAGAGCAGTTAGAAGAAAACGCACCTGATTGAAGTTACAGCTTTGCTGTACACTTCCTAATGTCCACTAATAGAAGAAAAACGTCACAGGTAACTTTATTATCGAGACACCTTGCACAAGAAGAAATAATGAGTAAGGTACTACTGTTATTTTTTATCGATAATAAAAAGCTAGTAAAGATCAAGGAACGTTACCTGTGACGGATAAGACGAGGTGGATGTTTCAGTTCAAGGTGGAGCAGTTGAAACATAGGAAAGTTACTAATTGGTCTCAAACAAATCAGATAAAGAAAAGGGAACGTTGTTGAAGTATTACATGAGAGAACGTCTTTAACACCTGTAATGGTGAAGGGAGATGAGTATCTCAGGTTACAAAAGGAGCACACGGGATCATGGAACAAGCTAAAGGAAAGTCATGTCGTAGAGGTTGAGGAAGCGGAGAAGAACGTTGTCTAAGAAGCCAAAGGGAGATGCCGTATAAACTACTTGAAGATTGGCGAGAATCGACAAAAGTTTCACTATCAGGATCATGACAAAGAAAATGTTTTTAGTGATTATCAGTTCATAGCATTGAAATATAGAATTTAAAAAAGGATTAAAAGAACGTCTCACTGTAAAACTGCAGAACTTCGGTGAAACAAATTCATCTAATTATCCTTAAAGGAAGGGTAATCTCGCAGCACCGGAAAAGAAGATCTTCTGCGGTGATAGAGGTCCGTGAGCGATGAGAAACTACCAGAAAATGCGCACCAGTGGTTGAATTTTACGGATCAAAGCTATTTGGTGAGAGATTGTTAAGTATCAAAACCAAAAGTAACGACAAGGTTGAATAAACTATTCAAGGAGAAAGAATTTCAAAAGCTATAGGAGTCATGACCTGCGATTTTAAAAAGGAACTCAACTCAAAGCATGAAGTTGAAGCTAGTGTTGCCGGAAGAAGAAAAATTCTTAGTGAGGATGGTGAAGTCATGAGATTAGGAAATCATATAACGTAAGGCATAGAGGAAAAGGAATATATGATCTATTATAAAAGGAGATCATAGGTTAACGTTCATGACATCCGATTAGAAGACAAACACAAGAGCAATAGGAGAAATAAAGAGAGACCAAGAGAGATAGCAATTAAGAGAGGTTTTGCTTATGGTTATTATTTGTGATCTTTATTTTGTTCTCGTAAACATTATTTCTTTGAGAGTGAATATATTAGAGTAAAGAACCGGTTTATATTGAAATGTCTAATTACACCGGTTTACAGTTCGTTATGACTAAACCGAGATCAACTCATACTATAAGAGTTGACTCATTTTTTGTAAGTCAAGTAACAGAAATTAAAAGAAAAAGTTTGTTACAGAAACTTCATCTTCTACGTTTTTCTGCAAACTCTAACATGGTATCAGAGCTTTGAGGCTGAAACCTCAAACGATCCGTTCATCATCTCCTTTCTTTGACCTTTGAATGATCGATGAATCTCTCGATTGATCACTCTGTTTTTTCTTGATCGCCGTTTAACTCAAACTCTTCCGATCATTTCACCAGCTTTAAAGCGATAATGGTGGTGATTGCTCGAAGATCGACGCGTCGTGGTGGAAGACAGGCATCGTCGTCAACTCGCCAAACTCCGATTCTGGAAACCTCAGCTCCGACATCGCCTACACCTCCGATCGTTGAAGAACTATCTCCGGATAGTATCCATTCACCATTTCACCTCACAAACAGTGATAATCCAGGTCTTTCTATCATCTCGGAAGTATTAGATGGTACGAACTACGATAACTGGTGTATAGCTATGAAGATTGCCTTAGATGCTAAGAACAAATTAGCATTCATTGATGGATCCATTGCTCGACCTCTTGAATCACATCACCACTACCGAATCTGGTCCCGATGTAACTCGATGGTCAAATCTTGGATACTAAACACCGTATCTAAGCAGATATACAAGAGCATCCTTCGATTCAATGATGCTGTAGAGATCTGGAAAGATTTGGAGACTCGTTTTCACATCACGAATCTTCCAAGATCATATCAATTATCTCAGCAGATATGGTCTCTACAGCAGGGATCAATGGATTTGGCAACCTATTATACTACTCTAAAGACGCTTTGGGATGAGTTAGATGGTGCTAACTGTGTGGATACTTGTCGTCATTGTGATTGCTGCAAAATGACTGAGACAAAGGCAGATCATGCAAAAGTCATCAAGTTTCTAGCTGGTTTGAATGATTCTTACTCTGTGATCAGAAGCCAAATCATTATGAAAAAGAATGTGCCGACTCTTTCTGAGATCTACAATTTGTTGGATCAAGACTTTAACCAGAGAAGCATCACTCCAGTAACAAATGCCTCTGCTTTTCAAGTCTCAGCTCCTGTTCGATCCACTGTCCAGCCCATTATCAATGCAGCTTCTTCTACAGTTCCTGCAAAACAGAATAAACCTGTTTGTACACACTGTGGCTACAATGGACACACTGTGGATACTTGTTACAAGATTCACGGCTATCCTGTTGGATTCAAACACAAAGGGAAACAACAAACTGATAAAAGCTCAAACCACAAGATCACAAATACTAAGCCTATTGTTGCTCAAATGGGATTTGTGTACTCGGTTTCAAATGTGGTTAACAACCTCACACAAGATCAGATTGAAGGAGTTATTGCATACTTCAACTCTCAACTCCACTCTCAACCAATCCAAGCAAATTGTGTTGCATCTACCTCTGGAGGCATGATCACAGCTCTCCCTGGTATATCATTCTCTTCATCAACATTGTGTTTTGTTGGAATGTTAACTGCAACACGAAATGCTTTGTGTTCAACCACTTGGATAGTAGACAGTGGAGCTACACATCATGTTGCTCATGACAAAGATCTTTTTATAGATCTTACTGATTCTCTTAATACATCAGTGACTCTACCTACTGGACTTGGTATTCAGATTGCAGGCATTGGCAGTATAAGACTCAGTGACTCAATGATCTTACACAATGTCTTATACTTACCAAACTTCAGATTAAATCTTCTGAGCGTGAGTCAACTTACCAAGGATTTGGGATACAGAGTTATATTTGACACTGGTACTTGCTTTATACAGGATCCTATCAAGGCATTGATGATTGGGAAGGGTGATCAAATCCAAAATCTCTACGTTCTGGATGCAGGGGACTTGAAGAATTCTCTTACTACTCAACAACAATATGCTTCTTGTTCTAATGTTGTTGTTGATGTAAACTTGTGGCATAACAGATTAGGCCATCCCTCTATGTCTAAAACAGATTCAATCATTGATGTACTTGGCTTTAAAAGGATGAATAAAGAACCGGTTCAATGCGCTATTTGTCCTCTGGCCAAGCAGAAAAGACTTCCCTACAATCCGAAAAACAATATGAGCCAACATGCCTTTGACCTGGTTCATATTGACATATGGGGGCCTTTTTCTGTCGCTACAGCAGAAGGATATAAGTATTTCCTAACTATAGTGGATGATCATACTAGAGTTACTTGGATATATCTTCTGCGTGCAAAGAATGAAGTGTTGACTGTGTTTCCAGAGTATATTCAGATGATTGAAACACAATATCAACGAGTAGTTAAATCTATGAGATCAGACAATGCACAAGAATTGAAGTTTGTGGACTTATATAAGAAGAAAGGAATAGTCTCTTACCATTCATGTCCAGAAACTCCTGAACAGAACTCGGTGGTAGAGAGGAAACATCAGCACATCTTGAATGTTGCACGTGCTTTGATGTTCCAATCACGTGTACCATTGGAGCTATGGGGTGACTGTGTACTTACTGCGGTTTTCATCATCAACAGACTTCCTTCACCTCTCTTACAAGATAAGTCTCCATATGAGTTACTTACCTCTAAAAGAGCTGACTATAATGGCTTTAAAGTCTTTGGATGTCTAGCTTATTACTCCACATCAACAAAGAACAGACACAAGTTTCAACCAAGATCAAAACCTTGTGTCTTTCTTGGATATCCGGCTGGTTACAAGGGATACAAGCTTCTTGATATGGAAACAAACACCATTCATATATCTCGAAATGTAACTTTTCATGAGACAATTTTCCCTTATGCAAAAGAGCATACTGATGAACATGAAGACATCTTTTCTTCTGCAACAACCACGGATAATCCTGCTTCTCCTAATGATTCTTCTGTACAAGAGAACGTTGATGAAACAGTTGAGATAGTATCACCACCAGAAGCTAGCTCTTCTAAAGCAGATGGAAAGAGGATCTCAAGATTACCTGCACATCTGCAAGACTACTACTGTAACATTGCCGAGGGTGATGTTGACATTCCCTATCCTCTCTCTGCTTATACATCTTTTGATAGCCTATCATCAGATTATAAAGCATACATATGTGCTGTTGCGTTATATCCAGAACCGACAAGCTTTACTCAAGCCAAGCGGTTTGATGTATGGATAAAAGCTATGAATGAAGAGCTTATTGCATTAGAAAGCACTAACACTTGGACAGTGTGTTCCCTTCCACCAGGCAAACATGCCATTGGCTGTAAATGGGTTTACAAGATAAAGATTCACCCTGATGGAACCTTGTAAAGGTACAAAGCTCGTTTGGTTGCCAAAGGTTACACACAACAAGAGGGCATTGATTTTGCTGACACATTCTCTCCCGTGGCTAAGATGACCACTGTCAAGACATTGTTAGCTGTATCTGCAGCAAAGCAGTGGAGCCTTACTCAGTTAGACATCTCCAATGCGTTTCTTAATGGGGATTTGAATGAGGAAATTTACATCTCATTACCTCCAGGATATACACCAAAGGAGGGGGAATCATTACCACCTAATGCTGTATGCAAACTGCAAAAATCTCTTTATGGATTAAAGCAGGCTTCACGGCAATTGTTTTTGAAGTTCAGTGACACTTTACTTGGTTTACGGTTTCAAAAGTCCAACTCAGACCATACTCTTTTCATCAGAAGCAGAGGAAGTGTCTACACTTCTGTTCTAGTGTATGTAGATGATATAATCATCGCTAGTAACAATGATGCAGATGTTGATCAACTCAAGATTGATCTCAGTGCGGCTTTCATACTCAGAGATCTTGGCCCTCTGAAATACTTTCTTGGACTTGAGATAGCTCGCTCCAGCAAAGGAATCTCAGTGTGTCAACGCAAATACACCCTTAGTCTCTTGGAAGATACAGGCTTGTTGGCTTGTAAACCATCCTCAATTCCAATGGATCCAAATGCAAAACTTTGTTTGGATTCTAAGGAACCATTACTTGAAGACCCTGCTGCTTATAGACGCCTGGTGGGACGCATGATGTATTTGACAATAACAAGACCTGATATCACTTTTGCAGTGAACAAACTTTGTCAATATACATCTGCACCAAAGAACTCTCACTTACAGGCAGCTTTAAAGGTACTTCATTACCTAAAAGGCACTGTTGGATTGGGATTGTTCTATTCTGTTAAGTGTGATATGGTCCTGCAAGCATTCACTGATGCAGACTGGGCTTCTTGCATAGACTCCAGACGTTCAACATCAGGTTACTGTATGTTCCTTGGTAATGGTCTGATCTCTTGGAAGTCAAAGAAACAGCAAACTGTTTCTCATTCTTCTGCAGAGTCTGAATACAGAGCCATGGAGTTTGGTTCTCGTGAAGTCATATGGTTAAGGAATCTCTTAACCGAGTTGCAGTCACCACAACCAGAACCAGTTCCCTTCTACTGTGATTCAACTGCTGCAATCCACATTGCCACTAATCCGGTTTTCCACGAACGTACCAAGCACATAGAGCTTGACTGTCATCAGATTCGAGAGCGTGTACTTGTTGGCGTCATCAAACTATTACATGTTCGGACAAACAATCAGGCTGCAGACGTTTTTACAAAGGCTTTATATTCTCCTCAGTTCTACGCTTTGGTGGGCAAGATGGCGTTGAAATCAATATATTTGCCATCTTGAGGGGGAATATTAGAGTAAAGAACCGGTTTATATTGAAATGTCTAATTACACCGGTTTACAGTTCGCTATGACTAAACCGAGATCAACTCATACTATAAGAGTTGACTCATTTCTTGTAAGTCAAGTAACAGAAATTAAAAGAAAAAGTTTGTTACAGAAACTTCATCTTCTTCGTTTTTCTGCAAACTCTAACAGAATAAGAGACAAGTTTTGGTATCAAATCTATTCCAAATTCTATAGCACAAAGTAGGTTTAAAACCTAACAATTGTATACCAGTATGATGTGCTGCATCATTTAACTCATGATTTAAGTGTGTATTATTGGTCGTCATGGTTGAGTTATCCTCCATAGTCTATGTTAATTTTAAGAAGTAAAAAAAAAAAGAAAAATGCAAACAAATTAAAACTTACAATGGAAACGCTTTTGTGGAAAATTCAAATCTAAGAAAACCAACTCAGCCACATGCTTTGGTCTCCTATACTCTCCTCGCTTCTACCTCTTCTTTCTTATCTTTTTTTTTGTACCATTCCTCTTTATAAATAATCCTTCTTAGATATCGATACTCGAACATGTAGTTTTTTAAAAACCCTAAAATCCCGAGAAAAAAAAGAAAAGCAGAAAAGTAAAGGGAATCTAGTTTTTTTTATCATGGCTAAACAAAAAATGATCACATCTGAGTCATCAAAGAAGAAAGTGGGTGGAATTGTGAAGCTCAAGAATGTTGTAGAGAGGTTGGTTGTGACAGGATAAGTCACATAATTTATTTTCCTTTTTCCTAAGTAGTTTTACTTATTTTGGTTTTTCCTTTTTCTTATTAGTTTTACCTTTTTCTTCTCTTTAGACTTCTTATAAAGGAGCCTTACGGCATCCTAATAATCACAATCAATAAACTATTTTCTTCAAGCTATTACTTTCCTCTCAAGTTACCTTGCCAAGCTTCGTATACAAAGCTTTGCATTCAAACCTAGTCTTTCAAGTTGATCCTTCTTACCCTCGAGATCATCTTCTACGTCTACGTTTACCCGTTCTTCGAATCCACAGTAGGGTTTCTAGTTTGGGATCTATCTATCCATATTTCCTATCTCATTGGTATCAGAGCAGTGAAAAGTTTCTCAGGACCAAACCATGGACACAAGAACAACAACCGCTATGAACGAGATGAACAAACAACTCGAAGAAATCCGTTCATCACAATCACAACAATCAGAGGAGATCCGTAAGGAACTTGGTGGAGAAATCGCAGACATCAAAGCAATGATCTCACAAATCCTAAACACTACGCCCCTTACACAAAATCCTCAAACCGCACAAACCCAATCTGCAACCAATCAACCACACACACCAAACCAGAGCAACATCAGCACTACCCCATCCGATGCAGAACATCATCCTCCCCTCCCCAATGCGTTATCATCTCGCCTCACAAAGATCGGGTTTCCATTGTTTGATGGAACACAACTCAAAGAATGGATTTATCGATGTGAACAATTCTTTTCCATTGACAATACCTCACCAGAGTTAAAAGTCCGTTTAGCCTCTCTTCACATGACCGGAAAAGCTCTCCAATGGCACCATGGATATATTGCAAACCGTTACAACATATATCCTCTCTGGCCAGATTACGTTAGAGCTATCTCATCACGCTTTGGCGACTTATACTATGATCCTCTTGCAGAACTGGTCAGCTTAAAACAAGCCAGTGACCCTATTGATGTTTATCTGGAAACATTTGATTGTGCAATGACACGACTCACATTGCCACCAGAACACGCATTGAGCATCTTCTTAACCAACATGAACCAACATCTTGCCCTCCATGTTCGACAATTCAACGTCACGACGGTACCAGAAGCAGCACGCATAGCTAAACTACACGAACTCTCACTTCAACATACTCCAGCAAAACCGACTCGGTCTTCTTTCCAACCGTACCAGAAGCACAACCCATCGCCATCCTACACGACCACAACACCTAACACAAAACCTCTTCTCCAGAATACAAATCATAAACGCCTTACATTCGATGAGATGCAGGAACGAAAACGTAAAGGCTTATGTATGTTCTGCGAGGAACCATTCACTCCAGGCCATCAACTAAAACATAAACGAGCTCAAATATTGTACCTTGACGTCGAGCAGGGGGATTTCTCTGACAACGAGGAGGACGATGAACCTGCCACTAACGTCACTACAGAAGAACATGACGATAAAGCTCCCACGATCTCAGTCCATGCTCTGAATGGCTCCCCGACATATAACTGCATGAGAATCATGGGCCAACATGGCAAAAGAAAGCTACACATACTCATCGACCCAGGAAGTACCCATAATTTTCTTGATCTACAAATTGCTAAAGTTTTAGGGTGCAACCTTAAATCAATCAAACCAATGTCGGTCCTCGCGGCCAGTGGAGATTTAATCACCAACTACAAATGCAGCGATTTCACATGGAAGACACAAGGATATGAATTCAAAGCTGAAATAAGAACCCTACCTCTCGGGTGTAGCGATCTGGTCCTCGGGGTCCAATGGCTCTCTACATTAGGACCAATCTTATGGGATTTCTTGAACCTCCGTATGGAATTCAAATTCAACGGTTTAAAGCACGTCCTCCGGGGAATCACTCCAAATGATTCAAAAATCATATCCAGCAGTAGCTTGAACAAATTAATGCTACACGAACCGCAACTGGCACTCCTTCACCTTCAAGAAATCAACGACACAGAATCATCGCATGATCTCGATCCCCAAACGATTCTATACCACATCGAAGCCAGCAGTCCGGAACCCGACACGTCGGGATCACTACAGGTCCTCCTTGACTCTTATTCAGACATCTTCGACGAACCCACCGAACTTCCTCCATTCCGTAAAGGCTTTAACCATAAAATACCTCTGGAATCCGGAGCCAACCCAGTCAACTTACGCCCATATCGTTATTCATCACTACAAAAGGATGCAATCGACAGAATGGTGCAGGACATGCTCACTCAAGGTATAATTCAATATAGTTCAAGCCCATATGCATCCCCCGTGGTTCTCGTAAAGAAAAAAGATGGTTCGTGGCGGCTTTGCGTCGACTACAGAGGTCTCAACAAACAAACCATCAAAGACAAATACCCAATACCTCTCTTGGAGGATCTCCTAGATGAACTTGGTGGCGCTAGATTCTTTTCTAAATTGGACCTGCGGGCTGGTTTCCATCAACTGAGAATGTCACCGGATGACATCCACAAAACAGCGTTTCGTACTCACTCTGGACATTACGAGTATCTCGTTATGCCGTTCGGCCTCACAAACGCCCCCTGCACATTCCAAGGTCTCATGAATCACGTTTTCGAACCTGTCCTTCGAAAATTTCTCTTGGTCTTTTTCGATGACATTCTCATATATAGTAATACGTGGGACGATCATCTACTTCACTTGGATATGGCTTTTGCAATTCTGCGACATCAACAATTATATCTCAAGCGATCCAAATGCACGTTTGGAGCAACAAAAATAGAATACCTTGGCCATTTCATCTCTTCAGATGGCGTCAGTACTGACCCTTCAAAGATCAAAGCAGTGGAACATTGGCCCACGCCTACTAACCAGAAACAACTACGAAGTTTTCTTGGTCTTGCAAATTATTATCGCCGTTTTATCCAAGGTCACAGTATCATTGCACGCCCGTTGACACTTCTCCTACGCAAAGACAATTTCTCATGGAATACTGAAGCGTCTACAGCTTTCCAGACACTGAAGGATGCTTTAATATCTGCTCCCGTCCTTGCCTTACCAGATTTTTCCAAACAGTTCATCGTTGAAACGGACGCATCTAAGACAGGTATCGGCGCAGTTCTTATGCAAGACAATCACCCTATCTGTTACATCAGTAGAGCTCTGGGTCCTCGTCACCACAACCTGTCGGTTTATGAAAAAGAGCTTCTTGCAGTTGTCCACGCGGTTCAGACCTGGAACGCATACCTTGCTCACGCCAAGTTCATCATTCGTACCGACCAGAAAAGCCTTAAATTCTTATTGGAACAAAAGATAACAACACCTTTCCAACATATGTGGTTATCAAAATTGATGGGCTACACCTTTGAGATACATTACAAGCAGGGTAAAGAAAATATTGCGGCCGATGCTCTCTCTCGGGTCACCGGCGCTCAGCTACTTCACCTCGCTCTATCTCAAGTTCACAATGACTTCTACGATAAACTCAAGCAACTTTGGGACACCGATAAGAATCTTCACCAAATAATACAAGACATACAAACGCAACCTTCAAAGCATTCGGCTTACTCATTCATCAACGGCGAATTACGTCGAAGAGGCAAACTTGTGGTTGGTGATGATCCGGATGTCAAGCTTCATATCTTTAAATGGTTACACGATTCAGCAGTTGGCGGCCATTCTGGCAGAGATTCGACACTACAACGTATCAAGACCCTCTTCTTTTGGCCAAAGATGAGTTTAGAAACTCAGAACTATGTCCGTAATTGCTCAACATGCCAGCGAAACAAGTATGATTTAGCAGCAAAACCGGGTTTATTACAACCTTTGCCGGTACCCGCAGGCGTATGGGAGTCTGTTAGTATCGACTTCATCGAAGGCTTGCCTCCATCCTCGGGAAAGCATTGCATCTTAGTTGTCATAGACCGACTTAGTAAGAATGCTCATTTCTTGGCGTTATCACATCCCTATACAGCTCTAGATGTCGCTCAACTATACTTGGATCAAGTCTTTCGTCTCCACGGCATGCCTAAAGACATCACCAGTGATAGGGATCCAACGTTCTTAAGTGAAGTTTGGCGCGAAATATTTCGTGTTCATGGTGTCGACCTAAACTTCTCCACCGCTTATCACCCCCAAACCGACGGGCAAACCGAGGTTACCAATAAAACTCTCGAGACATATCTTCGTTGCATGACATCCGACTCACCGCGTTCATGGAGTACGTGGCTTCCTTTAGCCGAATGGTGGTATAATACTACATACCACTCCGCCATACGTAGTACTCCTTATGAGATTGTTTATGGCCAGCCACCTCCAGTCCACATGCCATACCTTCCTGGAGAAAGTACTTCTTCTTCAGTCGACCGCACTCTACAGAAGCGTGAAGCCTTAATTAATCTTATGAAGTTCCACCTGCTTCGCGCCCAGAACAGAATGAAACAATATGCCGACGCTCGTCGTTCAGATCGGGAATTCAAAATCGGAGATCACGTTTACTTAAAACTGCAACCTTACCGACAACATTCTCTCAAAGGCCGCAACATTCCTCATAAACTATCTCCTCGATACTATGGTCCGTTCCTCGTTATTGACCGTATAGGCTCACGTGCATACAAGCTGGATCTCCCTCCTACAGCCGCAATCCACAACGTATTCCATGTAAGTCAACTCAAGTTATGTCCTAATCCTCCGGACTCACCGCCTACACTTCCGCAATACCTCAATGACGTGGGAACAAGCAAAGAACCACAACATATTCTTGAGACAAAAATGGTCAACCGTCAAAACAAAGCTGTGACGAAAGTTCTCGTCCAATGGAAGGGATTTTCACCTGATCAAACTACTTGGGAATACTATCAAGACTTCATTGCCAAGTATCCAGACTTCCATCCTTGAGGCCAAGTATGTTCTGAAGGGGGGAGTATTGTGACAGGATAAGTCACATAATTTATTTTCCTTTTTCCTAAGTAGTTTTACTTATTTCGGTTTTTCCTTTTTCTAATTAGTTTTACCTTTTTCTTCTCTTTAGACTTCTTATATAAAGGAGCCTTACGGCATCCTAATAATCACAATCAATAAACTATTTTCTTCAAGCTATTACTTTCCTCTCAAGTTACCTTGCCAAGCTTCGTATACAAAGCTTTGCATTCAAACCTAGTCTTTCAAGTTGATCCTTCTTACCCTCGAGATCATCTTCTACGTCTACGTTTACCCGTTCTTCGAATCCACAGTAGGGTTTCTAGTTTGGGATCTATCTATCCATATTTCCTATCTCATTGGTGCACATCAAAGGCTTTTCCTCGGCCAAGAAACCCTGTTCCTAGGAATACGGCCGTGATTGTGTCCCAAAAGACGTGAAGGAAGGTCATGTTGCGGTGATAGCTGTTGATGGATATCATGTGGCTACAGAAAGATTTGTTGTCCCCTTAATGTTTCTAGAACACCCAATATTCAGGAAGCTTCTCGAACAGGTGGAGGAAGAGTACGGGTTCAATCACGATGGAGCTGTCATGGTACCATGCCGGCCAAGCCACCTTCGGAGGATATTGACCGAACAGTGGCGTTAGAAATCTCTTTATTTTTTTAATATGTACTTTCATTTAATCAAATCGATGGAACGGAAATTCAAGTGTTGAATACAAGCTAAATTGAACAAAATATTATAAATTAAACATTATAACACTAGCTTCGTTCGATTACTAGACACGTTCCACTAGAGCGTTTTGATATTTTTAGAAAATCATTAACTGTTCTTTCGTCGATGATAACCACTCGAAGGGTGAGGTATACCTCATTGCTTTAAATGCCGGTCTTCTCGTGTCATCGTCGAAGTAGCTTGTCTTCTTGGTTGCACGGGGACGTGGATTGGCAGCCGTCTCACGTACCGGAAACGTCTATGAAACGGAGGCAGCATGGGGACACGTCGGAAACATCCCGATGACGTTTCAAGCAAGTGGGAGACGGCAATCTGTTGACGGGAACAGAAGGGTTTAGATATGGGACTTTTCCAAAACAGCTTGGCATCAAAATCCGTGTCCCCGAAGGCCCTAATGTTCTATATAAAAGGACCTACGGTACTGCAAATTTACAAACCAAACACAATCACTTCTTTTAATCAAAGAAAACGATGATGTGTTTCATTCAGTTTAGCTATTCTATTACTCTCTCTGTTTCATAAAGAGTGTCACTTTGACATTTTCCACATATATTAAGAAATTGATTGAAATGCATTTATATTTTCATTAATGTCATCTATTTAACCAATAACATTTTAGATAAATGATTTTATTTACAATATTAATGCATTGAGCAATAAATATTGAGCTGAAATTAAGTATAAATTGCATTGAAATTGTAAAGCGACAATTTTTATATAACAAGAAAAAATATTAAAGTGACACTTAATATAAAACATAAGAAGTATTTTTTATTTTAACGATATTTATTTAAAAGTAATAATATCAAATAGTATTATTTATAAAATTTATATAGCAAAAGGACAACTAACATTAAATTATATTAATCTATTTATTAAAACTTTTGTAAAATGATTATTTCCAATGTTTTCTTTAATTAACTATCGTTTTTAAAAATATAATTGAATTTGGTGAGTAAAATTCGCTGAGTAAAATTCGCTGAGTTCATAATAATAAGACAATTATCTCAACTACAAACAAACCATAACAAAGCAAACTAACTAAAAAAACAGAGTAAAGAAGTGTTAAAAACTAAATAGATTTTGTATAACTCTTAAACTCAACTCACAACATATATATATATAATTTATATTTGATGCCGTACCTAAGTCTGTACCCGTATCTATTTTTTTTTGGTTTTGCCGTTTTCCGTCCCTATTTCCAGTCTCGGTACCCGTATCAGTGTTGCTTAGCTTGTCTTTGATGATCGCTTCAAGCTTGCACTCTTCACTGACTTTAAGAGTTGAACCCAAATGGAAAGAGAGACAGTGATAACATACCAAAACCTCGGGCACCAACGGGAGGAATTTTGGATAAAATCGAGGAACCGAGGTTGTTTCCACAATCTCTCTATGTTTCGTCGCTGATGTTTTCTGCTATGCCATTTCAACAATAATTGTAGTCTTTTGTATCTCCAAAGCTTCAATCCGGTCATCTTTGTCCTGTAACGCAGTATGATCAGGGGATAGACATACGGCGATTTTGAAGAAGAAGGACAAGATGAGGCTCGACGACCCAACCCGACCAAATGACCTTTCTTCTTTAGAACAACCTGAAAAAGTTAAATAACTTTATATAATACTAAGGAAATTAAAATCTAATAAAAAGTTTTTAATAAATTAATTAAATTCCTTTATATATTTAATAAACAGTATGTTTATATAAAATTTGAGGAGTTTAGGTGTACAGTCGTTGGAATAGAGAGAGAGAGAGAGAGAGAGAGAGAGAGAGAGAAAGAGAGAGAGGGAGAGAGAGAGAGAGAGAGAAAGAGAGAGAAAAAAAAGAGAGAGATTCCGAGAGAATTTAGTGATTTTAGAGAGAGAAAGGAGAAATGAGAAAGAAAAACGGGCTTACATTTTTATATTAAAAAATTTGAAGTATTATGGTCTTCAGAATCCCGTCGGTTTATTTTGGCATTTGACGTTTCGGATGGAATTCCGAGGAAATGAAAAGAGATGTCGAGTAAATATTTTTCCAAATATACCGATGTAATTCCGATGAACTGAAAACCCAAACTGAAACACCAATATAGGAGTGTGGTTTTCCGAATTCTGTTGGAATATACCGACGAAATTCCAAAAATTAAAAAGAAATTTAGAAAGTTAAATATTTTTCAGCATATACAGATGGAATTCTGAGTGTGTTTGTCAGAATTCCGTCAGAATATACCAATGAAATTTTGACGACAAAAAGAAATTTGGAATGTTAAATATTTTTCAGAATACATTGTAAAATTTTTAACAAACGTAATATGAAAAATATATTTTCTAAAAAAAAATCAAGAACCAAAATTTCAATCCAAAATATATTTAATCAAAACTTTATAAATATGTTACTTTACTCAGAATCAAAATAATAATCAGACGGACAAGAAATCCAAATATTTGTCAAACTCTCCAATATCAACCTCCGTCTTGGAGTGTAGAACATCATCATCTTGAAACTTGGTTAGATCGACAACGAGTTGAACATTTGTGTAATCTTCAACTGGACTTACGTTGATCCAAGAGTTTGGTTGCAATGGGTCATGATTATAACTCCCATGTACTTGTTCTCTAGGGTTAATTGACGTTACAGTGATCTAAGGATCAACGATGTGCTTCATCTGACGATAGCGGATGTAGCAAACCTGATTTTTTCTTAAAAAAGATATTAATAATATGTTATGAACCATTATAAATAATTACAATATATGATCAGCTTGAGAAGCAAGAATGAAAGTATCATAAAATTGCAGTCTCCTTCGCGAATTAACTGATGTAACACCAAATGCATCAGTTTTCTGTCAACGATCAATAGTGTTGTATCATACCATTCCAATATAATACAATGCATCAGAATGCAACCATACCGGAATACTAGATTTCCAACATTTATTTTATGTTACCGTAGTACATATCGTCACCGGATGAAGACGATACTCCAGCATTCATAAGTTGTCCTTGAACGCCTTACCTTCAATTGTGTATGCATATCCTCAAGTGCAATATATCGGATATGACTTGACAACATAGTTGGGTTCTCACACAAACTCGTGTAACCAATCTTGGGTAACTTCACCTGTTGCCAAATATTCTTTAGACAATTAAAAAAGTAAACATGTGATGGCTTTACCCTTGGGTTGCTATTTAATCAAATAGCTAATTTGTTTCACACACTTACATATTCAAAAAATCTTGAAACAATTTTTTCTGCTTGAGTTGTTCAAACTCCTCTTATGTGGCGTGTCTATAAGTAAACCGCATATCTACCATATAAATCCTGAACAGATAATTTCATTAATCAAATCAAAATCTAGCATACAACTTATTGAATTCCACTTTATAGTGAAATAAAATATATTTACCTTTCATATTCATGAATATCTTCACAATTGTTGCGAAAACATGTTTGCATATGAGTGTGCTCCTCCTCAGTAAGTCTTCGGTCCTTTGATTATCCACTAAGTTGTCCATATCTTGAAGATGTTTGGGATGTAAACATAATATGTTTCCCGCTGCCCTCTGTCATCATGCTGAGCAAGCATTCGTTTTTTTTTTTTGCACTTCTGCTGGAAAATAGTATTTAGCGAAGTTTGAAGTTTTTTCATTGACACTCTAGACGACTATAGATCCGTCCACCTTGCTTAAATTTTTGACCTTCTTATTCAGATGGAACATAGACCGCTCCAAAACTTACATCCACATATACTGCAAAAGACCACCAAGTTCCAATTCTCTTGTAAGATGAATAGGAAGGTGTTCCATTACATCAAAATAATTGAGGTAATATCTTCTTGAGGTTGCAAAATATCACAAGTATGTTAGCCTCCAAATTGCCGATACCTTCTTCAGTGAGCATTTTCATGCATAAATCACAGAAGAAAACACTTATAAATACATACATAAAGAAACAAAAATCCATAAATATAACCATATAAAATAAATTCAAATAAAAATAATTAAGCTGGTTAAAATATAAGATACGTGCAATTGCTTCATGAACATTTTGTGGCAATAATCCCAAAAAGGCAAACAAAATGAGGCATTGCATCATTACATGACAATCGTGAATCTTCATGCCAATAAACTATCATTCACTTTGGCCACACAATTACACAAATTAAATGCATAACCGTCTGAAAGTTGGACCCTCTTTGTAATCCAATCAAATAACTCTTCTTTCGTAGTTGCATCCAATTTGTATATGGGAACATGAGATTTACCATGCTCATCAACATGAACTTCGTCATTAGCACAAATATCAACTAAATCAAACCTTGACTTCAAATTATCCTTTGTTTTACCCTGGTTTTTAAGGATCGTGTTCATCCAATTGTCGAAAAGTTGGTCTCAATATGCATGATATAAAAATTTTGCCGCAACAGATGATCCTTCCAGTATGACATATCCCAGAAAATATTTTTTTTGTGCCAATTGTGTAGTTCTCCAACACCGTCAACTGGATAATGTACATGTCCACCTCTGTATGGCGTTCTATCTGCACCAAAATCTCTTAATTGTTTCTATAAATCTTCGCCACTAAATTCTACAGGTGGAATGCCAAACACCTTCTTATTCTTCGTAAACAAAGTCTTACTGTTATGATATGGATGGTTGGGTAGTAGAAATCTCGTGTGACAGTCAAACCAACTCATTTTCCGTCCATGTTTTAGTTGAAAACCATATGTTCTATCTTGGAATAATAGAGATGATAATCTTGCATTTATTGTCCATCTAGATAACATACCATATGCTAGAAAATTACTTTTTGTCCACATAAGTATTGCTCGCATCTGAAAGTTTTCTTTACACGAAACAACATATGTAAGAGCGTCGTGCGTCCATAGTTGTTGCTACTCTATATCAGTGGATGAAAAGTGATGTTTTAGGATGCTCTGGCCCAGGGACGAGAATGGAGAGGAAAAAAAACTCTCGTCGAATGAACAAATTTAGCAGTAATTTTTACGGTGTAATAATTACTAGCCATAGAAAATATTGTCTTCCATGTTTCCAAATGGGTTGAAACCATAAATACATAATCCAAGGTAGGTATTTCTTCTCTCATACGCAAATTACGGATATGTTGATTGGAAATGCATCCAAGCTTTTATATCAGAAGGATATCTAATCTCACTATCTGCTGAATGTTCTGCACCATCTCATTGGTTGAGATGTGCGTTCAGACTAATCTAACATCTTCAATCTTTCCGTCAAAGGTAAATATCACATCCTTTGTATAACACTGGAACTCTTCCACTCATATTCTGATAACGCGGTTTCCGATAGAATTTACATTTATCCTTCTCCTTATCATCTCTCCAGTATATCATGTAGCTATCGATGCATACATCTATCACCTAATATGGTAAATCAAGAGCAACTACAAGTTTGTGAACCTCGTAGTATAAACGCGGTGCAAGATTATCCTTTCGTAGAATACCTCTCACAAATCAACAATCGCATCCACGAATTCTTCAGATAAATTATAATCCGGCTTGATAGCCATCAATCTACTTGTTGGTGATAAAAGTGAATGAAATCTCTACAACCTTTGTACAATGGTTCTTTTCCTACATCTTACATGTCAAAAAATCTCTTAGCTTCTACATTGGGTTCTTCCCGTCTATGATTTTCCTCTGCCATAGAAGGTAAATTTTCTCTATTATGATCATTTACCATCTGCATATTATCTACACCATAATCTACATTCGTTTTTGGTTCTTCTTACCTATACGCAATTTGTGGTTCGCTAGTACTGGCATATTCATAATCAGTTTTTCCGTGAAGATACCACACCTTGTAACTCGGTGTAAACCCTTTCAAATATAAATGAGTCCAAACATCCCACTTCTTGACATTCCTATTTTATTTTACAAGTTGAGCAGGGAAATCTTAAAATATTGGTATTTGTTTCTGGTTGTTGTTGAGCTAACGTCATGAATTTACTAATACCTCTTGCGTATTCTCATGTTAGTAAATTTGTATTTGGATCAATATGAGTTTTATCCATCCACGAAAAGAAATAATGAGGAGAGCTGAATCTTTTTCTTTTGTGATTTCTTGTGAATGAAGGAAATGAGGAATGAAGGAGTGGAATGAGGAGAGCTCGTATTTGTAGAAGAAAAAATGCCGACATTTTCAACGAAATTATGACGAAGTTCTGACGAAATGAGCTAATGTCGTTAGGATTTCGTCAGAATATGCTAATTTTTAAACGACTATAAAACGGTCATAATTTTCGTCGTAATTTCATTGGAAATTTTCAACAATGTTCCGATGACGAGGACATTGTTGAAAACATATGCAATGATTATATTTTTGAACGGCTATACAACTGTCATAATTTTATGTTGGAAATTCGTCTGAATATTCCGACAAAAGACTTTTTGTCGGTATTTCATTGTAATAATCTGATGAAGTACCGTGAACCTATATAATCTGGTTTCTTCGGTATTTCGTCATAATTTTGTAGGAATATACCAACAATATTTTTGTCCGCCAGAAGTTCTTTCAGAGTGTGCCTTGTTTTCTTGTTGTGGCTGCTCCCTTCTTCTGATTTCTCCTACTCCTGCCCACCCTTTGTTTTGGCTCTCCCGGGACATGTCAGAGATTCTCCCTCTCTGTGAGAAAACAGTGTCGGAGGACGCTGATTAGGACCTCTGCTCCAGAGCTAACATTGTGCTTACCTCGGTGTTTTCCAAGCGATGTTTTTTCCTTTTCTCCATGTCCGTCTCCGTGGGTCTCAGGGACAGGCCTTGTTCTAGTTAGCTCTTCTAGTGTATGCTCACAATCAACGTTGTCCTCAACATGTCACGTTTGGAGCTTTGCCTCAGGTATTTCAAGCCTCAAAGGAAGCTTGGGTGGAAGGGTCCTGCTTTTTAGATGGTTGAATCTGCTTATCTCCTACGAAGATATGGCCGGTGTCAAGAGATAAACCACGGCCTATATTTCTCTAGAGTCTCATTTCTTCAACGCAAGCTTTCTCCTTTTTAATTGAGATTATTTTTTAATTAAAAAATCCAGGTCACCAATTTGTTTATCCATATCATTAATTTTTGTGATAAAAAGAAAGAGAAGACAATCAACTGTCATAATACAATGTTGCTTATCATCTCAAACAATAGTTTATCATCTCGGACTATCATTAGTTTTTGTGATTAAAAGAGAGAGAAAACAAATTTATTTCTTAGTTGACATTGTTGTTTCTCTTCTCAATTGTCTTCTCCAATATCGTCTTCGTCGAAATTGTCTTCTCCGCAAGTGTTTCTACGAAATCGTCTTTGCCGCAATTGTATCTACGAAATCAACTTCTCTGGTATGTTATGGCTGAGTTTGATTTATGTTGTGATTGATTTTGATTTATATTGTGGCTGAGTTAGTTTTCTATTGCGGCTTAGATATATATTATGTTGCAGCTGAGTTGGTTTTATGTTGTGCCTGAGTTGTATATTATGTTGTGGTTGAGTTATTTTCTATTGCGGCTGAGTTATATATTATGTTGTGGGTGAATTAATTTTCTAATGCAGTTGAGTTATAAATTTAGTTGTGGCTGAGTTAGGTTTCTTTTGTGGGTGATTTATATATGTGTTTTATGAGCAGATGGATGTTTCTGAAATTCAAGCACGAGATTACCCTCCAAGACTTTACACTGAAGGGGCTTCTATTCTATGAAATCATCTTCTCCGATATGTTATGGCTGAGTTTCATTTATGTTGTACTACAAGAAATATGAGTATTGGTAGCACTTCGCGGTACTTCGCGGTAGCACGAATTCACTAACTGCTATCGAAAATACCAAAATCTGATCACAATTATATCGTAGCACTAAATTCGCGCTAAGATAGAATTTCATTAAGCGGGAAAGCAAAAACAACTACTATAGCTGAAAAAATAGTTTGGAGCCAATACTTAAGCCAATTTTTTGGTTTCCTTTAACTTCTTACCGGGTAAAAAAAAACAACAATTATCTTTTTGCTATGGTTTTTATCTGTTCTCTTAAAAAAAAAGAGAGAGTTCTTTATCTCTCGTCGTTTCCCCTTTGCTCGATCTCAAGCTCCGACCACCACTCTGTGGTCTCCACTCACCGGCAGTTGAACACGGTGGCACCTCTTGTCCACTCTCGAGCCTCACCGCCGTGTCTACGTTCCTCAATCCGCCGCGCTCTCTTCACATCGCAACAGTGTCGTCGTCGTTTGTCACGTCGGAGTTCTCATCCATCGCTGAGTCCGTGACAAAACCACAACACGGTAGCACCTACTCCAAATCAAGCTTCTCTGGCGCGTTCTTGCTTTACAACCGGCATCTCCGTCTTCTTCAGTTCTCGTCGTCACCGGAATCATGCTTTACCGTCGGAATCAAACTCTAGAAGAGCAACAATGGCATTTCGACAAAAGGTTTGGCTTTTTAAAAGTTTGTAGTTGTAGGAAGTTCAAAGCTTGAGATGTCTCGTATTCAAAAATCGATTCATGGTTCTTGTTGTATTTGTCTCTTTGCGTGAAGCTTAGAGCAGCACTGCCTCTGTTTTGTTGATTTATCTCTCTCTCTATTTCATGTTGTTTGGTACTGACTTTGTTTTCCTCCATGAACTCCAGTGGTGAAGCTACGTGTGTTATTAAATCATCACCTTTAGATGAACTTATAAGCAAGCTAGTGTTCTGTCTTGATCTTGTTTCTGTTGAGATATTAAGGGAACGAATCACTTTCATTAGTGAGAGCTGTTATCTTCAAGTGTGTTCTTGGCAATTTACTGATGAGATTTTGTGGGATGGTACAGGCTCAAAAAGCTTCAAATTTCACTGAATAAGAAGCTCCTGCCTGGGCTCCTCTACGTGTTAATTACATGTTAGCAAACCCAAAACTGAAGGGCTGGGACAAAAAAACAGGTATCCATAGTTCTGGAACCAACCTTGCGTGCATACACTCTCTCCCCGAGACTTAAAATCATGGTGATTATTAGCGTTCTTATGTGTGTCTCTGACTCTGATGTTGTAGGTGTCTCTCAAGATTAGGGTATGAACCAAAGCGGATCTGAGAGAAGCAGAGGATGAGCTCGTTAAAGTGTTGGCAGGTTTATGCTGACATGAAGTTGTAACTTTGCTTACCAAATTCTTCATTCTGGTTCCTTTAACCATTTCTTTGATTTTCTTGATCTTGTGTTGTCTTTGTTTCTCTGCCACTCACCATTGACAGCCTTTTGGTAATCAAAATTCCTCAGTGGCTCCTTTTGGTTTCTTATCGATGGTAAGAGTTATGTTTGTATCTGTAATTGTTCAGATGATTACGAAGGGGAGCAACTTGCTAAGGAAATCTCCAGAGACTGGAATACTGGTATCCAATATGATCTTTACTCTTTTGTTTCTAACTTTCTGTTACTTATTTTGTTGCAGTTTTCTTTCATATGTATTAGTGATTTCTGATATATTTGGTAACTCTTTCCGTCTTTGAACAGAATATAAACACTCTAAAAATTGTCTGTGGTTTTTCTCATTGACCCTCAAGTACTTCTTCGATCCCAAAGTTACTGTGAGTGAACATTTTAATCTGTAATCTTGTATGATTGAAACAAAGCAAAACAGGGGCTAACTAATGTGGACAGACAGTGGACCAGTTACATGACTTCAAGGCTTGGTTTGATTTCAGGCTTCGATGTGTGTTTTTGATGTTGGAAGAACAGAATATGGAGCTGTTGTAGACTAGTAGCAAAGTACTTTTACAAGTTTTGAAGTTATGTAGTAGGTTTAGTTAGTAGGAGACTTGGTATATATATTTTGGATAATTTATAATGTAAAAGATTATGTATTTTGGATAATTTATGGAATATAAAAGTTATATATGAAAGTGTAATAAATTTTTACTATGTAAAATATTATTCAAGTACATGAAATTTTATCAAAAAGTTATGCATAAAAATTAAATTATCATTTATATTTATAAAATACTAAATGAAGATATGAAGTTTAAATTAGAAAAAATATATTAAGTTTTAATGGTTGGTGTTTAAAGTTTAGGGTTTAAACCCTAGCTTCTAAATATAAACTTTAAAACTTCAAACTTTTCGGAATAGAATTTCAGTTTACACTTAAACTCAAAATTTAAATCTATTATCAAATATAAAATCTAAATCTCAAACACTAAATCTTAAATCTACACCCTAAATCTCATACCCTAAACCCCAAACTTAAACCTTACATACAAAGTCATAAATCTAACTTTTCCCAATTTATAATATAAATTTAAAACTTAAACACCATTATATACTAAACTCAAATTGTATAATTGATTCTAAATCCTAAACAACAAATCTCATATTAAACTATATCATAAAACACTATATTATACATGCATATATATATATATATATATATATATATATATATCATACCCTTCATTACTCATATATCATAAATTCTATCTAAAGAAACTTAAAACTCCAATCTTTTTATTATTTAACATCAAAAATTACAGAATCTAATCTCAAAGATCTAAACCCAAACCACTATACTCCAAAACCCTAAACTCTCTAATCATTTTGTTAATCTTATAGTATTAGTTCTATTTAAATTCAAATTGTTTATTTCTATCGTGTATTTTAAAAAATAATAACAAAACTCTAACATAAACTTTTAAATTTTTTTATTTTTTATTAAACAACTTTGGTCTTAAATTTAAAGTCAAAATTTAATCTTTGTAGTCTTAATTTATAACTTCTTAAACACAAACCTTAAATTTCAATTAAATCCTATACCCTAAACCCTAAACCCTAAACTCAAACACAAACCTTAAAGATTGTGATTTTAAAATTTCCATTAAGAAGGATGATTCAGAGAAGAATGATATTTTATAAAGATTATGTTTAAAAACAAAATTATCATTTTAAAGTTTTAATCTTAAATTTATATTCTAAATCTCAAACACTAAATCTTAAATCTAAACCATAAACCTCAAATTTAAACCATACATACAAAGTCATAGATCTAATCTTTTCAAACTCATAATACAAAATTTAAATTTCCAAGTCTATTTAAAAACTCAAACTATATACATAACCTAACTCAAAACCCAAATCATTATATTCCAAATCCTAAACTCACGCACCAATCATTTTATTAATCTTTTAGTATTAGGTTTGTTTAACATAAAATTGTTTATAAAAAGTGATATCTACTCATTTTGTTAATCTTATAACATTATTTTTATAACTATAAATGTGTAAGTTAACTGTTATATAAAAAAATAATCAAAAAATATAACCACAATTACTAAAATAACTATTTAATGGAATAAGAGTTTTAGTTAATTGAAGTTATTTTTTATTATAACTTCCAAAAATTAAAGTTAAACCATTAAACAAACAAGTACAAAAACAAAAGAAAAAATCTTATTAGTTAATAAATAAATATTAAAATTACAAATATTAGCCAATCAGAAAAAAGTGCATGGATCACCCTTTTAAAATCTTGTCCGTTGATAGATGTTAATCTAATGGTTCAAAACAGTTTACATTAAGTAATATTTCCTCCTCTCATCTGTCGATCTCCATCTCCTCTCTCTCTCTTCGCTTCTGTTCTTCTTCTTCTTCCTCTCACTTCCATCAATGAAAAAATCAAAGGCACAACAAGCCTTTGTTTCTAGTTCTGAGAAAGTGGTAGTGTGACGAACCAAAGGCGATGGTGGCATGACAAATCTGACTGAGAGAGTATCTCTTTCCATGAACTGGCCTTCTCTCCTTCTCTACAACTCCCGGAGATGGCTCCTCATCTGCGAGCGGCTCCATATTCAGATTGCTCATCCGCCGCTGCGTCTCAGGTTTCGTTGCTCCATCTCCGTCATTCAGATCTCTCTCTCTCTCTCTCTCTCTCTCTCTCTCTCTCTCTCTCTCTCTCTCTCTGTGTGTGTGTGTGTGTGTGTGTGTGTGTGTGTGTGTTTAATCTGATTTTTTGTTCTTAGTAAAGGTGGTGGTCGTGGGCAAGATGTGGTGGTAGTGAGCAGAGGAGACGTTTCAAACTTGCCTCTGTCTCGCCCCGTCGTCATTGGTCTTGAGCTTGCCCCTGTCATCACTGGGTCTCGAAATCGTCCCTTCGTCATCAATGGTGCCGAAGATGGAGTATGGAGACAAAACAGAGGAAGACATCGAGAAGAGAGAGCTGAAGGAGGGTGGCGGAGGAGGCAAGACTAGGCATGGCGGCATAGCATATTTTGTTTTTTAGGTTTAGATTTTTCAGATTTGGTTTGGTTTAGTGTGAACCGATGACATTTTAATCAATAAATAAAATGTTTGTAATTAGTTTTTGGTTTAATTTGTTCTTTAATTACTTGTATACTGATTTTAATTAATATATAAATTTAATTTTTATTTTTGAATTAACTTGATTTCATTAATTATTTTATTTTAATTAAATATTGCTAACTAATTAATTTTTGATAAATTAATTTAATTATTTATTTTTAGTTATAGCATTAAAACGATGTCATTATAAATTATGCTATGACACATGAAAAATTCCATAAGAAATCATATATAGCAAAATTATGGTGTTATTAAAACGATTTAATATAGTAAAACATAAATGCTACAATATCTCTAGTTATTATAGCACACTAAAATACGCTACAATAGGAGGGGGGTCTACCATAGCTGCGGCTGTCACGGCGTTCTTCGAAACACTACGAAAACCCTACCATAGCGTGTTTCGGGTGCTACTAATACCGATATTTCTTGTAGTGTTGTGACTGAGTTTGATTTATATTGTGGCTGAGTAATTTATTATATTGTGGCTGAGTTAGTTTTCTATTGCGGCTTAGTTATACATTATGTTGTGGCTGAGTTGGTATTCTGTTGCAGCTGAGTTATGTATTATGTTGTGGTTGAGTTATTTTTCTATTGTGGTTAAGTTATATATTATGTTCTGGCTGAGTTAATTTTCTTTTGCGGCTGGGTTATAAATGCAGTTGTGGCTGAGTTAGTTTTCTATTGTGGGTGATTTATATATGTGTTTTATGAGCAGATGGATGTTTCTGAAATTCAAGTACGAGATTACCCGCCAAGACTTTACGCTGAAGAGGCTTCTAATTTAAAAAATATAGAGATTAATCACAATATCCATATAGGAGAATTCCATCACATTAGAGAAGAAATAGGATGGGATGTGGGGGAACACCTGAAGCAGTTTCCTATGGGAATAATTGCCAAGCTAGTTGAACGCAAAAGCGTGTGATCTGGTAGGAATGTACACTATCTAATATGTTGACACCTCCGAGTACATAAGAAGGACATTTGAGTCTCGTTGGTGATTAACCTATCAGGTTTAAACACAGATCCAATGTCAACAAATTGTTTTGAACCTGACCAATACAAAGCGTTTTGGGAAGAGTTGAATATGCCTTTTGGGATAGAACCCAAGTTAGATGAATTGAGGGCAGCATTAGAAGTCTGCCCGTCCTGCAGTTTTGAAAGGCGAAAAAGGCTAGGGTTGTTGCTTCTTCAGGCCATGGGACTTTATGCTTTGCATCATAATTCTAAGATACCATTTCAAAGTGTAAAAAGAGTATTCAACGATGAAGCCATGATGACATATCCATGGGGTCAGATTCCATTTGAAGTTCTTGTTGACTCTATTAAGATATTGAATGCAGAAGGAGGGTCATGCACCATAATCGGCCTGAAGGACATGTTATTGGTTTGGGCATCTGAATATGTCACTGGCTTTGGAGAGTGTTTTGGGAGAGTGGTCGATGATCAAGAAGTTCTGCTTTTCCGATGGGGTGGAAAGCGTACACGTTAAAGTTTTCCTACTGTTATCTCTGAGGATATCAGAGATCATGGCGAGGTAAGATTTCACGCTGAGTTATTATTTATTTGGTGGCTGAATTTGTGAGTATTTGATGGTTGAGTTATTATTTAGTAGATGGCTGACTTATTTGTTTTTGATGGTTGAGTTATTAAGTATTTGGTGGCTGAGTTATGAATTATTTGGTGGCTGAGTTATGAATTATTTTATGGCTGAATTATGAGTTATTTGTTGGCTAAGTTATGAGTTTTTGGGTCTAGTGCGTGTGCAGAAAATGGTTATGAAGGACTTTGTACTAGAGATGTTTCCTGAGTGGCCGGGTGAAGCAGATGACGCACAACTCGTTAACTTGATAACTTACATACATGTAGATATGTTTGTTAGAGGTTTTTTGGTAAGTGTAGAGGAATGAGAAGAAAAAAATGGAGGCTGAGCCACCCACTAAGAAGCAGAAGAAAGTTAAGAAACAGAAGGAAGTAAACACGAGTGAGGGTGAAAATTCTGCAAAGGGAAAGGGTGTTAGCGAGGAGGAAAGTAGGGAAGATATGGGGAAAAATGCGGCTCTAAGGAACATAATGAGTACTGTAGAGAATATTTCCATAAAGTTAGAGAACTATGATGGTAGATTTGAATGTTTAACTCGCGGTTAACCGCCTACGATTCCAACTTTAGTGAGTTAGCCCGGAACGTGGAAAATATGGATTATTTGAACATTGGTGATATAGTCAAAGTTGCAGTGGATGAGCGTCTGAAAGTTTTGGGTGTAGGGGAAAGTTTCGAAAACTATGATTACCTCTCAAAAATCCCCAAACAATCTTTATCTTTGCCATCACCGCCGCATAATTTACCGCAGAAATCTGTCAATAGTCCAACTTTAGATAAGACTCTTGGTAAAGGTCTGGGGGGCAAAAAAGACTTTGGCAGAGGATCTTGCAAAGGCTACAGAGGTGAAAAAGAATTTAGTGTTGTAGTGGCGGTGCAACAGGTGTAAAGGATATTGATCTTGCTTTTGTTATTGTTTCTCGTGCTAAGGACCCAACCTATGAACGCGACTGCAAAGTAAAGCCCAAACAGAAAGAAGATGAGCTAAAAAACAAGGATGTGGGTGAGTTACAAATGAAGGATGTGGCTGAGTTACAAAAGAAGGAGGCCGCTGTTAAGAAGAAGGAGGCGGCTGAGTTAAAGAAGAAGGAGGCGGTTGAGTTAAAGAAAAAATAGGCTGAGTTAAAGAAAAAACAGGCTGGGTTAAAGAGGCAAAAAGCACTGCTAAGAAGATGGTGGTTGAGTTAAAGAAGCGAAAGGCGGCTGAGTTAAAGAAGGAGGCCCCTGCTCGAAAAGGGAAAATGTGTGCAGGTGTAATAAGAATATCTCTTACAAAGAAGAAGTGGATTTAAGATGAAAGTGAGCTTGCGGATGTGACCAACGAATTTATCGCTGCCAAAAACAAATTATTGTTGGAGTCTGATGTGGAGGAAGAGGAAAATATTAGATGTGCAAGAATAAAGCACTATTGGGAGAGAGATGTTTAATTATCTCCAAATGGGTGTGAAGTGATGCCAACATGTACTCCTTCAGCATTAGTTTTCCTTACATTGGAGACAATGGAAGGACATGCATGGTGAAGAATTTTGAACCTTCAACATGAAATATATGATCCTCTAGCACATGTTGATCCGATTAAAGTGGATAAACTTATGGAACACGTTTGGAACATTCCAGTTAAACAAACAAGAGCTAAACTAATAGATGGCGATGATGGTGACTTCTATGGAATCCTCATCACTGAAAGACAGAAGTGGCCGGACAAAGAATACGGATGGCTGTTTGATAATGTATGTCTACATTACGCTTTAGTTAAGTACTTTACGGCTAAGTTATATAATCTGTGTCTGAGTTATATATTACACGGGGCTGACTTGCGATACTTTACGGCTGAGTTAATATTATTTGATGATTAACCTAATCTTCTTTGTATAGCATGTCACTTCTTATACTAGAGTCCTCATTGGAAGGTTCATTCGAGATCCCAACCCATTCTGGTCAAAGCCATTGCGTTTATGGACCTTTGGTTCATCTGTCTATGGGTTCACCATTACAAGTAGTTCAAGAGAAAACCACAGCTGATTAAATTCAAAGGTACTGGTTATGAAGAATTAACAAACATTAGGATTCCCATTGACGCTCAAACAAACTTGAAGTGGTTTGAAGATGTGGATTAATTGTACAGAGTGCTTCAAGTCAAAGGCGATTAGTGGGTAATGTTTCACGTGGATCTTCTGCAGGAGAAGATTGATTGCTACGATCCAATCATTGGACAAGTAACACCCGAAAGTGAGCTGAAAATACTAAATGCATTCAGGCCACTTACGCAAATGATCCCTGCGTTGTTGAATGATGTTATTCTTGACATATCTCTGAAAACATAACAAGAAGCAATTTGCATTCTGAAGAAGGAGAGGCAAATACATTCCACCAAACGTCCAAGTTGGTGATTGTGGAATGTATTCATTGAAGTTCGCCGAATGACTAGTGCTTGGTGAAACTTTTTATGGGATAAACGATAAAAATATTCAAGGTTTACGGGTCAAGATGGCATCAGAGATCCTCGATGAAGGAGGAAATGGTGTGTTAAACAGTATGTTGAACGCTTGAAACTTTTATTTTGTATTTTCCTTAACTTATGGTATGTGTATATAACTAAGCCTTATCGTTTATATATCTCAGCTGTGTCGTAGATTTGTAACTCAGTCGTACCTCAAACATACTCTAAAATCAGAAAACGTTTATATAACACAGCCGTGTGGGTTTGATACCTCAGCTGTATCACTTTAGATAACTCAGTCATACGTCAAATATACCCTAAAATAAAAATATATAATTGAAGTACTAAATAAATATATTGAATTTCCTCCTTTTTAAAGTGAATATATAATAATGTTTTTTAATGTGTCTACTTTATTGAATTTCCTTCTTTTTGAAGTGAATATATAATAATTTTTTTAATGTGTCTACTTTATTGAATTTACAAGTTAAAAATCGATCATGATCTCGAGGTATATGTTGTCTTACAATTACTTAGAAACCTTACACGTAAATATAAGGTGTGACCCTAATTTCTACCAAGTAAACCATATACAATGTACTTTCAACTGAATTTGTGTACTTTATTGTATTTTCTAGTGGTTCCTACACCATAAATCCTAAATCCTAAATCTAAACCCTAAACCATAAATAATTAACCCAAAACTCTAAATAATTAACCTTAAACCCTAAATCCTAAATAATAAGTCAGTCGTCAACCCATAATGACTCAGCCGTAAAGTGGAACTTAGTCCTGACATTTCGTATTCTAGGCGGGAACAAAATCTTTAGAAATATGATTATTTTTATCTCGCGACGTTCGACGTTCTATATCTCTCCTCACCATCTCTCTCTAATCTCATACCATCTACAAAAAAAACTAATCTCATCAAAACCTAAACAATGTTTACTAATTATGTGCTATTGAGCTCTGATTATATTGGTTCAAGCACAAATATGAAGTTACATTATGATTTTTATTAGTCAGCCGTAACGTTCTTATGACGCAGCTGGGAAATGTAATTATTAAGAACTATAATTGTCATAAGTCAGCCGTATTCAACCAACACTCAGCTATAATTTAGTCATAACTCAACCAATATGATAAAGCATTTTTATCAACAGTATGATAAAACTTACAATACATCTTCAGCACTCTCTAGTGTCCATATTCACGCTCATTGGTTCAAATTCACGAAAGAACAGCCCCACCTCTTTGATCCAGAAACAACGGTTACACATGCTGTCACCCTTACTGTTCTCAATGTGCCACAAGCAGAGACATTCTCTGTCCAAAAAAGGAACACATTGGAAACTATAGAATGATGGAACAACGGTTGAAATGAACTCCGCCCTCCTTGTGTGAAACTCGTCACCATGCCACAAACCCCATCCCCATTTCACAGATCGTACTAGTTTCCCAATAATGTCAACTGATTCCCTTGTAAAAGGAGAAAAATACTCCTCATCATCCCAAAAGTTTCCCAGATCGCACTAATTTCCCAATATTCGTCTTGTGTTGAAGACTCATCGTATTAGCTAAAGTTATCATCTTCGACCATATCAAATCGGCTTTCAAATTCATCATCTTCTTTGTCTTTTTTGCCTACTTCATCTTCTTGCTTACTTTGTGTTTTTCTCGACTCATGTAACTCATCTGAATCTAATGCCTCGACTCATTCAAGCTGTAATCATCGAGTACCAGCTTTGCAATTTCCTCGTGCATTGTTTCCTCATTTATATGCAGAAATCTACACTCTCTTCTGTCGGCGTTGAATGCATATTGGTTTTTCTTAATCCAGTTACTAAAAACAATTATTACAAGATCTGTAAGATTTTAGAGAAAGATGAAGAACAAGTTGAAGAAGATAGATAATAAAGATGAAGAGTGTAGAATACAACATGTCTGTAACATAAACCCTTATTTTATTATTGTAACGTTAATAATGACATGAAAAATAAGAGATGATGATATGGATGATGACATGCAAAATTAATAAGACAACCGCCAAACAAACACATAACTCTTCCTTATTAAATCAGCCATGAAGTACAACGCAAGTCAGCCGATCGTGAATACTATTTTAGTAATTAATCTTTTGCTAATAAATCAACCATAATTAGGATGGAAAATTTTAAGTCAGACGTATCGTATGATAAATCAGTTGTTATAGAAAATTACAAATATTACAAGAATATTACACATCTTTTGAAAATTACTAGAATATTCGCAGACTCCTAGTAAATCACAGTAAAGACACTTGCTTAATTTTTTTAATTGAGATTATATTTTAATTAATTAATCCACATCACTAATTTCTTGTCCACATCACTAATAAATGTGATCAAAAGAGAGGAAACGAAAATCAACCGTTGTTGCTAAACTCCAGTGTTAAAAAAGAGAGCAAAATCACAATTTTTTTTTCAAACGTCGTGAAACCAGAATGAGTTCTCTTCTGTTTATCGTCATTAATCGTCCTATGTCCGGAATATGTGTTATCCGATATTGTCTTCGTCAAAATTGTATTCTCCGGCAATCTTCTTCTTCAAAAGTGTCTTCTCCGCAATCATATGAAATTGTCTTCTCCGGATGTTGTGGCTGAGTTTGATTTTTATTGTGGATGAGTTTAATTTTTATTGTGGTTGAGTTAGTTTTGTACTACAACCAAGTTATATAATATGTTGTGTCTGAGTTAGTGTTCTATTGCGGCTGATTTATATGTTATGTTGTGGTTGAGTTAATGTTCTATTGCGGTTAAGTTACATGTTATGTTGTGGCTGAGTTAATGTTTTATTGCGGCTGAGTTATATGTTATCTTGTGGCTTAGTTACTTTTCTATTGCGATTGAGTTATATGTTATGTTGTGGCTGAGTTAAAGTGTTATTTCGGCTGAGTTATGTGTTATGTTGTGGCTGATTTACATATGTCTTTTATGATCAGATGAATGTTTCTGAAGATCAACCACGTGATTACCCTCTATGACTTTATGATGAAAGGGCTTCTAATCTGGAAAATAAAGATATTAATTACAATTTTCATATAGCAGAATTCCTTCAAGTTAGAGAAGTAATCAGGACGTGATGTGTGAAACACCTGAAGCAATTTACTGTTAGAATAATTGCTTAAATAGCTGATGGCAAAAGCGTGTGACTTGGTAGGAATGTACACTATCTACTATGTAGACAGCTGCGAGTCCATAAAAAAGAGATCTGGAGGGTCGTTGTTGATCAACCTATCAGGTTTGGCTTACACGAATTTGGTGAGATAACTGGGTTAAACATTGGTATGTTCTGAAAGTTTTGAACCTGACCAATACAAAACATTTTGAGAGGAGTTGAATGTGCCGTATGGGGTGGGACGTTTATATAACTCAGGCGTAATGTTTTTATAACTCAGTGGTGTCATTATTATATAACTCAGTCGGACCTCACACTTACCCTAAAAACAGTGGTATATTTAATAACTCAGCCGTAACATTTCAATAACTCAGCCATATTGTAATTATATAACTCAGCCAAACCTCAGACTTACCCTAAAAACGAAAAATTTGTTATTGAAGTATGTATAATCTTTAAATCAACTATAATTAACGTATATCAAGTGAACTTTAAATCAAATGAATGTGTGTATTATCTTAAATTAACAATTTCAGACTCTAACTTGATTCAAAGATATATTTTGTCTTAGTAAGTGTTACATATGATTATAAATTGTCTACAAGTTGAGACCTTATTCATATCAAATAATCCATTTAAAATTCTTTTTTTTTCAAATTTATGGGTATACTTTCTTATATTTCTTTAGTTGACACATTAAACTCTAAATCCCAGTTCTAAAACACTAAACACTAAACACTAAACCGTAAACTCTATATCTAAGACCCTAAATCCTATAACTCAGCCCTAACATATTAATAAGACAGCCGTCAAGTGTAATTTCTATAATTCAGCCATCAAGTTAGTATAACTCGGTCGTCAAGTGTTATTTACAATGCAACGTCTCGTGTTTTGGACGGAAATATGTTAATCAGTGATATCATCAATTTTATCTTGCTACCATTGGAGTGTCTATATCTTCCTATAAAAATTTAAACCTACTCTCTCCCGTTACATTTGTTCTAGAAAAACAAAATATCACCGCAAACGTCATGGCGATTGTCCCTGGTTGGTCAACGTAATTACAGAGCAGTGTCAACGCCATACTAAACTATGCGGATAGGGATAACCATTTCGTTCTAAAACTGGTGCGGGTTCATTGCTTGATAGAACAAGTGTTACATGGTTTATATTTTTACATGATTTATTGTAGGCGATCCCGACTATTCTTCAAGAGGGTTGGGTTCATGAGTCCGACTTACCGTTTCATTTCCCAACCATTTTAAGGAAGACTGGTTTCTTAAACTCGTTGTAAGCACATATTATGTATAGAAATTATATTTAAAAACAAGGGATGGTAATATATTTTTTGTTTTTGCTTGACCTATTCCATATGTTTATTGAGTTTGGTCCTGATAATTTTTTGTTTTCAATGTATAATGCTTTGTTTGTTTAATTTTCAGAATGATTAATGTAACTCGTTCGTCAGTTTAATTTTATAACAAATAAATCATAACTCAGCCGTTATGTATCCAATAACTCAGCCGCCAAATAAATATTGTAATAAAAAGTTCAAATAACTCAATCGTTATGTATCCATTAACTCAACCGTGAATTATATAATACAAAGAAGTCTACAACTAGCCGTTAAGTAACCAATAACTCAGCCATCAAGTAAATATAGTAACAAAGAAGTCCATAACTCAGTCGTCAAGTAAATATTAACTCAACCGTCAAGTAAATATTATAACAAAAAGTCAATAACTCAGCCGTTATGTGTACATTAACTCAACCGTCATGAAGTCAGTTATCAGCCGTCAAGTATGGACAGACTCAGCCGTTAAGTGAATACTGTAACAAAAAAATCCACAACTCAGCCGTTATGGTGCGACGTTTTGGTGTTTGGGCGGGAATTTTTTCGTGTTTCAAAATTAGGCGTGTGACTATGTCTAATCACGAGACATTTTACAATATTGAGACGATAATAAGTGTTTCTTTATTATTTTCTTAAAAAATATTAAACATCGCCGTTTAAATATCAGGCGTGACAATATGTGATTTTTAAATGTATCTTCATTTGCCAAAGTTCTAAAATAAAATGTCTTCATCATCTAACGCAATCTCATCCTCTGTTGCAGAAAGATCCGTATGTAACCTCAGTGGGATAAGCATTAATCCATTGTACTGATAATTGTCTGGTGTCAGTAATACGACCCTATTTATAAATACGGAATAATAAAACGTTACGGCTGATATGAAATATGAAGGCTGACTTATGAACTGTTACGGCTGAGTTATGAAATATTGAGGCTGAGTTATGAAATATAAAGACTGACTAATGAACTATTATGGCTAATTTATGAAATATGAAGGCTGACTAATGAATTGTTATGACTGACTTATGAAATATTAAGGCTGAGTTATCAAATCAGCTTTCAAATTCATCATCTTCTTCGTCTTGTTCGCCTACTTTGTCTTTTTGTCCTTCCACTTTACTTTAGCAATCACTGTCATTGTCATCGTGTTTCTCCTCCAAACTGAAACTATCATAATCTCCACCATAAGCTTGGTATCATAGGCCATTGTTTTCAAAGCTTTATTCGAGAACCGAAGCTCAGCTGAATCTGATCCCTCGACACATTCAATCCGTAATCATCGAGTATCGACTTCTCGAGTTCGTCGTGTGTTGTTTCCTCATCTATATGCAGAATTCTACACCCTCTTCTGTCGGCGTTGAATACATATATGTTTTTTTAACCCAGTTACCGGTAACAATAATTACCGGATCCATCAGATCTTACCGAACGAGCAAAAAAGAAGAAGAAAGATGAACAAGATGAAGAAGAAGCCACGACGGCTGTTACATAAACCCTAAATTGAACTCTTGTACATTAGTGATGACATGACAAATAAGAACTGATGACATGGAAAATCAGATCTGATGACATGGAAAATCAGATCTGATGACATGGAAAATCAGTAAGTCATCCACCAAATGAACACATAACTCAGCTTAAATAAATTAGCCATCAAGTACAACGTAAGTCAACCGCAACGCGGATACTATTTCAGTAATTAATCCCATTAATCTTCTAAATCAGCCGTCAAATGAATGCTATTATAGTAATTAATCTTTCTCTAATAAGTCAGCTGTAATGAAGATGAGTCTACTGTTAATCAAGCCTAATTGCGGCTGATTTAATGTAACTCAGCCGTAACTACCTCCCATAAGTCAGCCGTAAATTTTATAACTCAGCCACTCGATGATCATTTAATCAGCAGGCGAAACATAACTTAGCCGTAACATGTTCTGTAACTCAACCGGTATCTAATAAATCAGCCAGATTTCAGTAAATCAGCCATCACTAACGGCTGATTTATGTTAGTAAGTCAGCCAATATCTTAAAAGTCAGTCCATATCTCATAACTCAGCCGTATTGATGGCTTATTTGTGTGTAAATTAGCCGTGTTGCTTAACTCAGCCGCAACGTAACCATAACTCAGCCGCAACGTAACCATAACTCAGCCGTCAAGCGCTTTACTGCGAGTTCATTAACGCACTTCTGCGATTTCCTACGTGGCGCATTTTTTGCTTATGTGGCACTAAAAAGTAGTGGCATTCTTGTAAATATGTTTTTGTCACGACGTAATAAAAGGGCACGCTGGGTATTGAAAATATTCTAGTAAAAAAAAAGTTTTGTACGATTCTGGTAATAAGTCCTAATTTCTATAACATTTGAGTCAACTTCCCTTAATTTTTTTGCTAATAAGTGAGCCTTAATTAAGTTGAGTTTACTATTAATCCAGGCAATTACAATTGATTAAAATATAACTCAACCATAGCAACCTCTCATAAGTCAGTTGTTATCTTAATAACTCAGTCAGCCGGTGATCATTAAATCAGCCGGCGAAACATAACTTAGTCGTGCCTTAACAACAACATAGTCGATTTTTGACAAATCACCTTGCCGATATATAAGTCAGCTGTAACATGTGTAAATAAGTCATTCATTTTATCATAAATGAAGTAAATTTCTATAAATCAACTAGATTTCTATAAATCATTTGTCACTTACGGCTGACTTATGTTCGTAAGTCATCCAGTTCCTCATAAGTCAGTCGCAACGTAACCATTACTCAGCCGTAATGCAGTTTGTAGCGCTTTACGGTTGAGTTCATTAATCCACGTCATTGATTTCCTATGTGTCGGTTTTTTGCTTACATATCATTCAAAAGTGATGACATTCTTGTCAATATGTTTTTTGATACAATGTAATAAAAGGGCACATTGTGTACTAAAAAATGACAGCAATAAAAAAATTTGCATGTTTCTCATCATTTGTCGTAAAATGTGTGTTGGTTGAATCAACTTCCCATTATATTATGCTTGAAATGGCAGTTAGTTAAAACCCACTTGCATATTATTTTTAATATATTTGTTTTGGTAACAAAACCCTAGAACTAAAATATAATATTTAGCTTTGAATTATACTGAAACAAAAAAAAATTCTTAAACACCAATGATTATGAAACTGAGAAATATTATTTATGGCAAGTCTGTAAAACATAACAATGTTTAGTAAAGTCAATCCTAAGTATCCAATCACCTATTGTTTCAATGCAAGTTATGCTGTAAGGTCAGTGATAAAAACACGTTATGCTGTAAGGATACGAGGCTAGACAAACAAGCCTCGACGTCTTAATGGAGCCTCTCACTTTACATACCTTAAGTATTAACTTTAATGAAATGAAAGTGGGGAAGATAATTTTTCTAGCGTTTGGTTCAAACTTCAAAGGTGATAACTCTACACAGCGATGCCTAGGAAAAGTAAAAGTTGATGTGGAGAGGAGATTTGAGACGTCACTCATGGTTTTAAATATTGTAGATATTGATGTTCCCTTACATAAATGCAAGTTGACAGTTGGAAAAGGTACAAAAAGCTAATAGAGAAGGTAGGACAATGTACACT
Source organism: Moricandia arvensis (assembly GCA_905132765.1). Taxonomy (NCBI): domain Eukaryota; kingdom Viridiplantae; phylum Streptophyta; class Magnoliopsida; order Brassicales; family Brassicaceae; genus Moricandia; species Moricandia arvensis. The sequence goes on along the minus strand of CAJHQP010001176.1, from coordinate 71,004 downwards.
AATCCGTACTTGTAGTTTCTCAATCAGTGCACCCTCTACACATGACCTATGTGCAGTTCTGTCTCGGTGAGAAAATTAAAAATATGGGCATTAATTTAAAGTTTAACTAGAATCTCAATCAGTGCATCCTCTACGCGGATACTATTTTTTTCTTATATTTGTTTTATCATTTCAAGACAAATAATTAAATGTTCTTATTTTCTATTAATTCAGTTTAAAAATTTATCTGAAGTAAATCTAGGGCTGTTAATGTATTATAATTTGATTAAATTAGATTTTAAGATGTGAATGTTGATCGTGTAATAAAAAAATATAACTTTTATAGGTTTGGTTACATTTATTTTAATGCTTGTTTTTATTGGTGAATTAGTTAGAGTAATCGGGTTGTTATTACTGTTGAGATATATAATATATGTCTTAGTAGAATCATTTAAAACTGAAATGATAACTTCTATTAGTAGATAAAATAAGACTATAGTTTAATAAATTAGGTTCTTACTAAATTCTCTAATCATTATTTTATTTTCAGTAGTATTTAATAATATGATAAATAAATGTTATTTCTAAATTTCAACTCTAAACTAATGGAATAAATATCATTAAAATTAATTATAATATAATATTTTGGTTCAAAACACTCTATTATATAATATACTATATCGTATGTCCTATACATGATTTTGTAAGATCTTTACATTTTAAACCTTTTACAAAAAAATATCATTAGTTTTTTTACGACATCCAAATCTTTGCTTTATTAAGTATGAAATCATGATTAATATAAATACAATATAAAATGTTATAGAAATATTTGAATGAAATACGGTTGTTACTTAAGTGGAATCTCTAAATATAAACAAATGTCATGTATAGCAGGGAAAGCATTTTAATTATCTACTTAAAAATATATCTTTTGTTACTTAATAGCCACTATTTTTTTTTAATTTTTAATAGCCATTATTTCGGTTCACGACAAATTTAACAATAGCATATTAACCTAATAAAACATATTAATAATTTAGATATGGTCTAACATAGACTCTTGTGTAGTAGATTTTAAAGTGACTCTATTTTAATAGAGTAGATCGCCTATGTAAATATATAAGAGAAATTGTCAAAATATCACTTTCTTTGTACCACATTTCAAAAATAGTTTAATCACTTTTACCTTTATTTTTTAAGAGAAAAAATACACTTATAACCCTTGAATTAATTAATCTAAGACTTAGGATTTAGAGTAAAGGGGTGGTGTAGGGTGGAGGTAGGGTTTAAAACTGTAAAATTTAGAATTCTAATTAATTTTAAAAAAAATTGTCTATTAAAAAATGTATTTTTGAAAATATCTCTTTAATGAAGATAAAATGAAAAGTGGTACAACAAAAGTGGTAAACTTAAAATTCTCTCAATATATAATAAGATTTGATTGTTTATTTTCTCTTTTTGTTTCTTTTTTTTTTGGTTTTAAATTTAAAATGATAGTGGGTTTTTTTAAATGAAATCACATCATATGTGGTGTTTTCTTCAAATAGAATCACAATCAGTCCTCCACAATTGCGGTGTTCAAATAAGATTAGATTTTTTTTTCAATCGTAGTTATATATTTCTTTTTTTCTCGAGTGAATCACAATCGTTTTCAAATAGGTAAAGGATACACCATGTATATGAACATACCCGACTCTGGCCCATTTTATTTTTTTACTTTTTTTTATCTTAGATTAGGGTCCAATATTTAAAAAAAAAAAAACTTGTATGAGGAAATGAATCTCAAATTTTTTGTAGCACAAGACCCAATTTATATTTTAGAGGCCTGTATATGAAAGCCAGATATCGAGTTTTCCCGTCTACAAAACCATCGTGGTTTTCTATTAGTCACCAAGGACGCCTTTTTTAAAAAACAAATTTTAAGGGAGATGAAAGTAAAAAAGTTTGGGTATAAAACTATGTTCAATCTAAATCTTTACGTTTGCGTTTTACAAAATATTTAATGAATTTTTTTAAAAAAGATAAGGAGTTGTCCTAAAATTAACAACATATTATATAACACAAAAAGCAAAAAGTTAGGTTTGAGCCAATACAGACTATCGCCTGGGTGTTGAGCCCACTGAGCGTTAAGCCCAAGGATTAATTTCCGCTGCGGGTGCTCGAATGGCCTTGGTCTCTAATCTAGGTCACCCCTCCCGGGGGTGGTGCTAGGACACTCGGTTATCAAAAAAAAAAAAAAAAAAAAAAAAAGCAAAAAGTTAGGTTTGAGCCAATACAGACTATAATCCAATATACAAGTTGATATTCGCTTGTTAACTAAATGAATATATATTTGGAAATATGTGTTAACTGAATATGGAGTCACTATTTTTACAACTCACACTGTAATAGAAATATCATACGTTGCCTATTGGCATCAATCTGTGAAACTAATAAATCAGAATTATAGACCTTTTTTCTTTGCAATGGAGTTTCGCTAAAATGCATTCATCAGGTCGTTTCATAGAACTGATGATAAGTTCACAAACCGACAAAATCTTTGCTCCTATTGAGGTATTATGTGAATTGTATCGTTAGTATGGTAAAATCAAAGTCACAATGAGAATAAATTAAGAACAATCATCAGTACTTTCAGGTGCTCGAGAAAGACCTTTGACAAGTCTAATAAGATGTTAAACCATGTCATTGCACTCAGCAGGATCTAATTTTCTAGAACCAAAAACCCAAATAAGACACACTTTGGGAAGACAAAAGACAAACGAAAGATGCAAGACAAAGAAATAAATGACGTCCACCACAACGATAATCGCAAAGTCTAACAGCGGAACCTGACAATAACTATAAGAAGGGATGAATTCAGAGTTCAAGAACACTAAGGTCCCTGTTGACCATGAGAGTGTTGGATTAAGTTTGAAGAAAAAAGAAACTTGAGTTATAAGATAAAGACCTAATCCTACCGAGATATGAAAAATTAGGATTCACAATGTGTTTAGGAGTTATCTAGATATGTTACCTAATAGGATTAGGACTTCATAAGCTCTATATAAGAAGATGTCAAGATGTGACATAACTTACTAAAATTTGTGATTAAAAACTTAAGGTTTCGAGTTAGTTTCTTTAAGAGATTAATAAGAGAGATATTCTTATTTGATCTTTGAATTCTATATTTGGTATCAGAGCCCTCAAAACAAAAGATACACACGACGATAAGCTTTTGCATTCTATCGGAGATCTATCGATAATGACAATATCAAAACCAAAAGAGGGAGAACCCTCAATCAAGTGTCCTATGTTAGCCTCGACGGACTACATCGTATGGGCCATTAGAATGAAGAACTTACTCAAAGTGCACAAGTTTTGGAACATCATCGAAAAAGGAACAGACGAAGAAGACAGAAAAGATGTTGCAATCGGCTTGTTGTTTCAAGTTGGTACTGCAAGTTGGGGAGTTAGATATAGCAAAGAAGGTGTGGGATGCTATTAGGGCACGACATGTTGGTGCAGAACGAGTTAAGGAGGCCAGGTTACAGATCTTAATGTCAGAATTTTGACAGACTTACGATGAAAGACGTCGAGAAGATGGATGACTTCGCTGGTAAGTTATCTGAAATTTCATCAAAATCTGCTGCCCTAGGAGAAGAAATTGAAGAATCAAAGCTTGTCAAGAAATTTCTCAAAATTCTCCCTCGGAAAAAATACATAAACATTGGAGCTTCACTTTAGCAAATGCTTGATCTCAAAACCACTAGTTTTGAAGACCTTGTTGGTTGACTGAAGGCCTATGAAGAAAGAGTGGCTGAAGAAGAATAAATTCAAGAAGATCAAGGGAAACTCATGTACACCAACATGGAATTAATCCCAACCTTCTCGAGAGTACTACTATGATTACCGAGGAAATAGAGGACGCAAAAGATTATTTAGAGGTAGGGGACGCAGACGATACAATGGAGGCAGAGACACGTCGAGGATAACGTGCTTCCGGTGTGATAAAATGGGTCATTATGCCTCTACATGTCCCAATCGGCTACTAAAATTACAAGAGGCGCATGAGCAAGATAAGGATGATACACTGAATACAGACAAGGTCATGATGCACGAAAAAGTGTATCTAAACGAAGATAAAGTTGTACCTAGTAGTTTCGACTCTCACAATGATCAAGAAAATATGTGGTACTTAGATAACGGAGCGAGTAACCACATGACTGGAGATCAATGTTACTTCACTATGTTAAACGAATCGATCACTGGAAAGGTAGAATTTGGAGACGATTCACGGATTGACATTAAAGGAAAGGCGCCTATCAAGTTCGTTGACATGAATGGAGAACCAAGAATCTTGTTTGACGTATACTACATTCCAAACCTTAAGAGTAATATCATTAGTCTCGGACAAGCCACAGAAGCTGGTTGTGATATAAGATTAAAGGGAGAATGCTTAACAATGCATCATCGAGAAATAAAGTTATTAGTAAATGCTACAAGGTCAAGGAACCAATTATATAAAGTTCGTATGGGACTAAAGGACAATATATGCTTGCTGTCGACGGCATCTAGCGAATCAATACGATGGCATGCGAGATTGGGACACATCAACTTTGAAACAATTAAATCGATGGTGCAAAGGGAGCTCGTGGTAGGAATACTAAAAGTTACTAAAAACAAAAGAATTTGTAGCTCGTGTCTTGGAAAAAAAAAGCGAGGAAAACTTTTCCTCAAGCAGCAACATATCGAGCTAGCAGAATACTCGAACTTGTCCACGGTGATCTGTGTGGACCTATAATGCCGAGCACACTCCCTGGGAACAAGTATGTGTTCGTTCAAGTCGATGACCACACTCGATACATGTGGACAGTATTATTAAAAGAGAAAATCTATGTATTTGAGAAGGTCAAAAGGTTTAAAACGATGGTAGAACAAGATTCAAAAGAAAAACTACAGACATTTAGAACAGATATAGTAGGAGAGTTTACCTCTTAGGAGTTCAATGAGTTCTGTGAGCAAGCAGGAATAAAACGCCACTTAACAGCTATGTACACACCACAACAAAACGGAGAGAGACGTAACAGAACACCTATTGCGATGACTCGAAGTGTTCTAAAGCATTTTAAACTTCCAAACTATTTGTGGGGTGAGGCAGTGAGGCACTCAAGTTTACCTCTCAGGAGTTCAATGAGTTCTGTGACCAAGCAGGAATAAAACGCCACTTAACAGCTACGTAAACACCACAACAAAACGGAGTTGTCGAGAAACGTAACAGAACACCAATGGAAATGACTCGAAGTGTTCTAAATCATTTTAAACTTCCAAACTATTTGTGGGGTGAGGCAGTGAGGCAGTCAACGTACATCTTGAACCGTGTTGCTACTAGGGTACTCAAAGATTTGACTCCCTATGAAGCTTTACGAGGAAGCAAACCAAACCTAAGTCATATACAAATCTTCGGTTGCATTGGCTATGCAAAAATAGTGAAACCACATATGACGAAGCTAGAAGACAGATCACAAGTGCTCATACACCTAGGAACCGAACCGGGATCAAAAGCATATAGGATATATGATCCACAAACAAAGAAAATTGTTGTGAGTCGAGACGTTAAGTTCGACGAAGGCAAAGGATGGAACTGGAAACATGAAAATACAGAACAAAGTACGACTGATACTTTTAAAATTTTCTTGGGAGATTTTAGAAATCATGGTATAATGTAAGAGACATTTGATTATTCGAGCAATGAATCATCAACACAGCAGTCCGAGAAAGAAAAAAAAACAAAATAGAGGTTGTATCATCAGTAAACGAAGAAGAAGAAAAGGACGAAGAAGAAGACGAAGAAACATAACCTGTATTAAGGCGATCACAAAGACAAACAAATATGCGGGAGTACTTGGAAGATTTCTAGCCAAAGAAGAAGGAGAGTACCTTCTGATGTGTCTGAACAATGAACTGCGAAACTACACTAAAGCAAAGGACTCGAAAGAATGGAGAGCCGCATTCGAGGATGAGTTAAGATCAATTACCAAGAATGAAACATGGACACTTGTCGAACTTCCAATCGAAGCCAAAGCAATCGGGATAAAATGGATATTCAAGATAAAGAGAAATTCAAATGAAAGTATCAACAAGAATAAGGCACGACTCGTTGCAAAGGGTTATGTGCGGAGACACGGGATAGACTTTGATAAAGTCTTTGCTCCAGTGGCACGCATAGAGACAATCAGATTGCTTATAAATCTTGCGGCTACACATAACTGGGAAATACATCACCTTGATGTTAAGACGGCATTCCTACATGGAGATCTGAAAGATATATTGTATGTTATGCAACCAGAAGAGTTTGAAGTCATCAGGTCTGAGAGTAAAGTGTATAGACTAAATAAAACCTTATACGGACTTCGGCAAACCCCGAGAGACTGGAACCACAAGCTCAACTCGATTCTTATGGAGCTCCAGTTCGCGAAGTGTTCAAAAGAACCCTCAGTTTATCGAAGACAAGTACAAGAAGACCTTCTCGTCATAGTAGTTTATTTCGACGATTTGTTCATTACAGGAACAAACATGCAAAACCTAAACGATTTTAAATCAAAGATGTCGGCTGAGTTTGAGATGAGTGACCTTGGAAGGTTACCATACTACCTTGGGATAGAAGTAATTAAACATCAGGGAGGAAATACTTTAAGTCAGAAGAATTATGCGTTGAAGATCTTGGAAGATGCTGGAATGGCAAATTGCAATTTAGCACACAAGCCCATGGAGTCTAGGTTGAAGTTGTCGAAGTCAGAAAAGGAAAAGTTGATTGATGCAACGATTTTTCCAAGGAACATCAGCTGTTTGTGTTTTTTGCTACATACACGTCCAGACCTGTCATATTGTGTTGGGGTACTCAGCAGGTATATGCAAGATCCTAAGGAGTCTCATGGAGAAGCTAAGAAGCAATGTCAGAGATACTTACATGGTACCATGGATTATGGCTTGACGTTTGAGAACACAAAAGCAAGGACAACACGACTTATTGGCTATAATGACTCAAGTCACAATGTAGATCAGGATGATGGTAAGAGTACCACTGGACATGTATTCTACTTAGGCGAATGTCCAATAACTTGGTGTTCGCAGAAGCAAGATACAGTAGCGTTGTCATCATGTGAAGCAGAATTCATGGCTGGCACGAAAGCTGCTCGACAAGCGATTTGGGTACAAGACTTGGAGAGATCAGCAAAACGTTATGGAAGAAGACGGTCATACGGATAGACAATCAATCAGCTATTGCACTCATGAGAAACCCAATATTTCACGGCCGATAAAAACACATACATACTCGCTATCATTTTATTAGAGAATGTGTGGAAACATGTTTGATAGAGGTCGAACATGTTCCCGGGAACGAGCAGAAAACAGATATCTTAACTAAAGCACATGGAAGAGTTAAGTTTAAATAAATGAGAGATCTCATTGGATTTCAAGATTTATCGAAGATGGAGTTCAAGCTTAAGGGGGAGAATGTCGGATTAAACTTGAAGAATAAACTCGTCAATCTTCCTTCGTAAGCCTTTAGCCCTAGACTTGTGAAGCTTCTTTCGTAAGTCAGCATCCTTAGATTCAATAAGCTTTTCCCTTAAGTCGGCACACTTGGATTCAGATTGTCTCCCTGGCCATACTGGTTGATTTTCCTCGACATAACAAAATGGCTTGTGGTCGGCAGGAATGCCTTTGTCAGGACCATGAAAATTGATTATGTTTGTTTTACCGAATTGCCTTGATTTGAGCTCATGACGAGCATCAGATGCATCCAGTTTCCTTGTTTTCACGTTCTTGATTTTGGCTCGTAAGTCAATGGGTATTACTGGGCTGTTAGACGGTTGCGTTAACTTTTATTTGAGTGCAGCACGGAGGTCATGGATTGAGTACTCATCGAAATGGGATGAAATACCAAATATGAACATGTTGACGTGCTTTTTTATCCACGACATGTCCTCTTCCTGAACTGAATCTTCGTGATGCAGAGTAATAGCGGTTTTTTCCTGCGGGGGTTCGTCATGCACCATTTTGCCTTGGGATCTGTTGGATCTCTTTTCTTTGTTTTTCTCCAGATTTTGTTGGTCTTGGTGCGTTTTGGTTTTGGTTTTTTTACGTTTGTGTTTCTGCTGGTAAATGCCTCCGTAAGAGGTTCTTCGAGCTGCTTGCATTCTTTGGTGTTGTTTCCCTTCGACTTGTAGTATGAGCAGTACTTTGTCCCGTCATATGAGCTTTAAGAGTTTCAATGAGGCTGCAGGTTTCCCTCCGCATCCCTCTCCCAGGTGTTCTATCCTTTCTTGCACACGAAAACGGCCAAACCAGGTTGGTTGTCGTCATCGACAACATAAACAAAGCTTTTCTTTTTGTCGGCCTTGCTGTAGTTGGAATTTTGGCGCAACTCTTGTAAGTTTCGATCACCTTTGTCGCTTATTTTAATGTGTTTTGTATACTGAGGATCGCTCGCTTGCCCTCTTTAATCCTGATAAAGTTGTAAGATCACTGGATTGCTCTTTGGAGAGAGGTTGTCAGATTCAGGTACAGATCATCGCGGAACTTGGAATGCACCTAGAGCGCGTTGTGCAAGGCGTCTACCGCCGTTTTGTCGGAACTTGTACCTTAATAACGACAGCCTTAAATCTTTACACAAAGTCTGTCAGGTTGTCGTCGGAGATTTAAGACATCTTCCGTAGGCCGGAGGATGATGATCCACGACTAGTAAGCAGAATGTAGTTTTTGAGGAACTTTGGCTGTCAAATCATGGAAGTTTTTGATGGAGTCGTTGTCTAATCTGGAAAAACAGGTTAAGGCCAGTCCACATGGGCTTATAACAAAGAGTTTCCAGAGACTAGTGTCGTTCTTGTCATCGGTGAAATGCGCCTGTCCCATCACTATGTTGAACGCAATCGCATGGTCGGTGGGATCAATATCGCCAAAGTAGTACGTAATACGGATCTTGTCTGTTGCTCCGACTTTGACGTCAGTAATCCGTTTTGAAAAAAAAATTGAGCGTTGCAGCGAGGACGTGCTCGGTCTGTGGGGCCGAGCTGGTGACTTAATGGATTTTAAAGTGGATGTCTTGCATCGACAGCTGAAGGTCGGCGAACTAGCGGCTTATTTTAGGGTATAAACCACCAATCTCTTGCTCAGCACCACCAGTCGTAAGGTCTGCGACGTCAGTTGTTTACTCGACACCACCAGCCATAGGGTTTATGGTTGCAAAGAGATGTCTTCGAATCACTGATGGATTACTAACATCACCGGCTGCGGGTGTGATTGCAGCAGCTAACGCGGCGAGACGCTCGTTTGCGCTTCATCCTACTGAGAAAAGTATGCCATGATGACGTCCATCATTTCGGTCATTGTATGAGCCTATGGCGTCGGAGATGGTTTGTTTCCAAAGGTGGAATCATCCAGAATCATGCTGATATTTCAAAACGCTACTTCCTGATGTTTGTGCGCCAACTGTTGAGTATGAGTTTTGTTTGGACTTGCTCAGAAGATAACAATCTCGGTTGTTGGTTATTTTGAAGTCGTTTTATTGATCGAAAGATAGTGAGTATACATAGAGTAAGAAAAGGAGGAAAAATTATCTGGCACTTTTCAGAGTTAGCCGGAAAGTACATGTCCACGAGAAAGTAACAGGAGTAAAACCCTAATTTCTAGCCGCCAATCTATCTGTGACAAAGTTTGGATTCCATGTTTGCTCTTGTCCTATTTTATAAATAAACCTCCTCTTCCCTCTGTTCTAAGTCAGTTTGTCCTAACGAGTTGGGCTACTCTTAACGGGCCGAGCATATGGGCTATTGAGCTGAGCTTGTCTGCCAAGCTCGTGGCGCCGAGAAAAGTCGAGTTGTAGCACTGAGGACTTGTGTCAAGCTGATGGTGCCTAGTAGTTATGAGCTAAGCTGACTTAGCGGGCCGAGTTCTTTATTTGATAGGCCTTTTGAATGTATGTAATCCACCTCCAACACTTTCTGAGTGATGTTTAGAATCAATATCCCGCTCGTCCGGTTTATGTTTATAATTTTGTTTTGGTGAAACTTGTTTTCTTGGCCTTTCCTTGTTTCTGGGAGTGTCGGCCCTGACCTAAAATTGGAGAAGCACACGCTAAATTACTTAACTATTTGTGGGTATAAAAATATCAAAGTTTGCATGTATCATAGTGATTGTGTACTGATAAAATGATCCGAGGGTACATGGTTCAATAACAGGGGCGACAAAATATATTTTTTCTTTAGGCATTAATATACTCTGGGTTGGGCCTGGTTTCCGGTCGTCCTTATCTCAGATATTTTAGTGGTTCTTTTCTCCTTTTCAAGACTTGATTCAGCTCTTTTGCGAGTGTAAATCTTTTATCTTCTATCGTGAGTGTTTATTGAGTTTATAGGTTTTCTTTGGGTGAAGAATCAAGGTGATGCGGTTCAATTGAAACGAAGTATGTAGAATTAAAGTTTCAGTCGTGTTCGATGAAGCTTTGAAGAGTATTATGTAACAAGCAGTTGAGGTTTAACTTGTCTGGTAGCGAGCTTGGATCTATCAAATCTTTCCGGTTCTCTATGCAAAGGTATAAAGCATCGCCCATATGGGCAACCAAAATAAGAAGTTTATCTTAGCTTCTCGGAGGTTTTGCAAATTTGCGGCGGACAATCACCGGAGAAGAAGACGCTGTAAAAATGATGGTTGGGGTAGGTGCTGACGTCGGTGAACCTTCTGTTCCACCAGAAAATCATTACATGTGTTGTTTATTATATTGTGTATTTGTGGACTTCCTTAAATTTCATGGCCATGTTATCTAACCTATTTGGTTTAATGAATTGAAAGATTGACAAAAAAAGGATCCCAAGTGACTGAGTGAGCATATGCTAAGTAAAATGGCCAACATATAAAATTGCAATTAACGGCCATCTTTTGTTTCCTGTATATTCACCAGTGGGTAGAACCGGTAATTCATAATAGCTTCATTATCATTTTCCACTCTATCCTCTCTTCTTTTTCTTTCCACCAACATTTTCTTTCCAATACATTTATAAACTAGAATCTAAATTTGGGAAAACCATAATTTCTTTTGCCTATTAAGAACATATCTGACCTATCCAGCGTTATTGTATTAGGAGATACGCTTTTAACTATAGAGCCCTCATTCAAGGGCACGAGTTGTAGTCTGGATGGTCGAAAAACTAATTTAATTAGTGTTGGTTTTCTATTCGAGTGCGACTAAGTTATGCGGCACCCCCATATATGATGGAGTAAAAATTTCCGTCCAAAAACTTAAGGTAACAAATTCAATGTATATATTCTTGATTCCTTGAAAAAAGAAGATATAAAATAAAACACACATGGATAATATATACTCCATCACTAAAAAAACACTTGGATAACATATACTTATTCATAAATCTGGACGACATAAGAATCAAAATATCATTCTTATTTGCATATTTGAATAATTTTTTTGGTAGAAAAAACAATTAATTAAGGGGAAATCTTGGAGCGGGAAGTAATTTTGAATGAGGAACATTTAATAGAAACAAGAGGATGATAATTTACAAACCGGCTCGGAGCGGATCTAGGTCGGAACCCCTTAGGCATACAACTTTTTACTTGCGTCTCATGGAAAATATGATTCTTCGGATTCAATTTGAGTGTATCATCGACTGATAAAGGCCTCATCGACATGCTTGGATTGGTATCCAGTGGTATTAAACGCCCTCCAGCATAGAGTAGCATAAGGTTTAGAGTAATGATGACAATATGAAATCTTGGGTTAAACATTGTGTTTAATTTTTACAGTTCAGGAGAAAACATTGTGTTTAATTTTTGATTGTTGAGAGAGTTCGGTATATATATGTGCTGGGAGATATGCATGGGTTTTGGGTTAAGGTTCATAAATGGGCTCGTGATCGATGGCTGGAAACAAGAGAGAAGAGAGTAAGTAGGAGATGACAGAGGCAAAATGGCTGGCACTTTAGAGATTTTCTTTTTAAATTGGGAAGAAAAAATTGTTATTAATCACTTTTTGATCTTATGTGTGACAGAGAAGAAAATAAGTGTTTGATGGGGTCAGTAAAATCAGAAGAAGTAGGGAAATCCGTGAGTTTCTGAAATTGCAATCAAAGTCAAACATTTGTCTTTGCATTTATGAACTTATGACACACTCACACAAACTTATCTACATTTCGAATTATTCTATAAACGGCCTGGAGACTCGTCATGAATTTGTTTTCAAAATATCATGTACACTGTACACTGTTGCATAATCTTTAAACCTCAACATGCAAGTCGTAAGAATTTTGTGTTGATGGGATGATACAAATAAGGGTTATTTGCAAATTTGACTCAAAACTCAAAGTCAAACACAAAACTAACCTTTTTTTTTTGTCATTTTTTTGTCCAATTCACCCCATATGTTCACATTATTTACGAAAATGCCACTGATTTTTTTTTGTTTTTTTTTCTGAAAACGGCATTTTTACTCTCTCAACCTCATAATCTTCAAATATTTACAATATTGCCATTGCCATCAATACCACAACCACCATGAACAACCAATTTGAAGCTCTTAATGCACCTAAAATTGATTGACACTACCTAAAATTGATTGGCACTAAATGTTATGAACAAAAAACAACATCTCTTTAACTTTGTCTCCATATTCATCCAAAAAATTCAAGCTTTTGATTCTAAATTTTTATGCTTGGTAGAGCCATTCAAGCATACTAATCTTCGTGGGTTACTTTCGTTTGAGGTTCTGGGTGGTTGGAGAGGACTATGTGTGCTTAGGAAGTCATCTCACTAGTTAAAGGTATGAAATTGAATTTTTTTTCAGATTTGTTCGCGTCGAAGACTTACCCGTAAGTCGTCTGGCTGAAGAAGACTTACGGGTAAGTCTTCTAAGCACACGGGCGACTTACTTATAAATCGTCCAAATTTGTTTGTTAAGAAAAAAATTCTAGACGACTTATTTGTAAGTCGTCTAGGATAAACGGGTTAGTTTTGCATTTGACCGAATTGTGTCAGATCTTTGACTTTTCCTAGACGACTTACTAGTAAGTCGTCTCCGAGAAATCAAAAATTCAAATATTTTATTAAAGCTAGACGACTTACGTGTAAGTCGTCTCAGGTTACTTTTGCAATTGGAAAATAAAACTTAAATATTTAACTTTTCCCAGACGACTTACTTGGAAGTCGTCTAGGTAGAGGACCTTCCTGAAAGTCGTCCAGGATAAGCGAAGTCGTCCAGATTTTTTTCCGAGATTCTGGTCAAACCTTACTTCTCTCGGGCGACTTTCAAGTAAGTCCTCTACCTAGACGACTTTAAATTAAGTCGTCTGGGAAAAGTTAAATATTTAAGTTTTATTTTCGAATTGCAAAATAACCTGAGAAGACTTACAGGTAAGTCGTCTAGCTTTAATAAAATATTGAAATTTTTGATTTCCCAGAGACGACTTACTGGTAAGTCGTCCAGGAAAAGTCAAATATCTGACACAATTCGGTCAAATGCAAAACTAACCTGTTTATCTTGGACGACTTACTTGTAAGTCGTCTAGAATTTTTTTCTTAACAAACAAATCCGGACGACCTATAAGTAAGTCGTCTCATTTTAAAGTCAATTGCAAAAATGACCTGTTTGGACGACTTACCTATAAGTCGTCTATGTCTTCCGGACGACTTAGCCGTCAGTCGTATGCGTCAATGTTTAGTAAACTTTCATTTTCTCTATGTTTACTAATGTGTTTTATTTTGAATTTTTGCAGATGTTGCGTCAGTTACATGCAGTGTATGGAGAATGGTTTTTGGAAGATTCTAATTGGGATTTTGTGGTTGATAATTTCAAAGGAGCGAGACTATTTTTGTTGAGTGAAGGTTCGACACATGCTGAACTTGTTGCAATGGTTCAAGAAGATTATAACCTGGACATGAGCACAGAATCTGTGGAGATAACCTACTTGTTACCAGCTGAAATGATGCAGGCTCCAGACACTCCTCCTATTCATGTTACAAGTGATAGACAAGTTCGAAACTTGCTCGAGATAACCAAAACGCATGGAGTACGGCTTTGTGTATCAAGCCATAGCAAGGTGGAAACAGTTTCAGAGGAAAGGGAAGAGGAGGATGAAGATGATGAAGCTGATGAGTTTTTTGAAAATGATAATGATTTGGTTGAAGATGAGAATCATAATGGGGAAGAGGATGATGGGGAGGAGGATGATGGGGAGAAGGATGTTGATATCTCTATTGTTGCTGAAGCGGACGAGAATGGTGAGGATTACAGTGTTTATGGAAAGGTTAAAGATGAGGATTTGGAAGAAGATGATGATATGTGTTTTGAAGAATTCAAAAAGACTTATGCTATTGAAGGAGAAAGATCGAATGGTAACAGTATCTACGTCAACCAGAGTTTTGTTAGCAAGGATGCACTGCTTTCAGAGCTGCGGTTGACAGCAGTTAAGCGTAAGTTCTCCTTCAGAATATATAAGTCAACGAAAACTCTCTTTGTGGCAACCTGTCGGGTTAGTGGTTGTGGATGGAAGATGAGAGCGAGTGTGAAACATGGAACAAACACGTTTTGGGTAACAAAGTATGTGGAAACACATACATGCTCAGTGGGAGACCGAATCGCTCAGCGGAGACACTGTACTCCGAAGTATGTTGCTAGGCTTTTCATTGATCGTGTTGGAATCATTGATGGGTTGAATCCACAGCATATCACTGATGCAATGAAGAACATGTTTGGCATGACGCTTGATTACACCACTTCATACAGAGCACTGGTATATGCACAAATATTGGTGAGAGGATCAGCAGAAGATGGGTATTCGCGTCTACCATCATATCTCGAGCAAATCTCCTTAGCAAATCCCGGTTCTATCACAGCTATAGAACTTGATTCTAAAAAAAGATTTAAGTATCTATTTCTCTCTTTTGGAGCTTCTATCAGAGGTTTTAAGTATCAGAGAAGGGTCATTGTCGTGGATGGGACTCACCTACATGGGAAGTATGAAGGTACTATGTTAGTTGCAACCGCACAAGATGGGAATTTTCAGATATTTCCATTGGCTTTTGGGATCGTAGATGCTGAAGATGACCCTTCTTGGGAATGGTTTTTCACAAAATTGGCTAGTTGTTTATCTGATGAGCAGCCTCTCGTGATAGTCTCCGACCGGCATGCAGCCATTAAAAGTGCGTGTGACAAGGTGTTTCCCTGGGCAACCCGAGGAATATGTTATTATCACCTTCAAGATAACATTGTCAAAAAGTATAAAGGGAAACATCTCTTGTACTTGGTGAAAGGTGCTGCTTATGCCCATACGGTTTCAGATTTTAACCGGTACATGGCTGAGATACGGAGTGCAAACCCGGACCTTGCAACGTATTTGGAGGATGCCGATGTCACCCTATGGTCAAGGGTTTATTCTCAGGGGGACAGGTACAACATAAAAACAAGCAACATCGCAGAATCTATTAATTCCGCACTGAAGCGAGCTAGAGGATTTCCTATTCAGTTCCTATTGGAGTACATAAGAGAGAAGCTAGGAAAGTGGTTTTGGAAAAGGAGAGATGATGCTTTGAGTCTCCCAAGTCACCATAGTCGCGGTGTTGAATACTTGCTTGCTGTTCGATCGGAGATAGCGGATACGATGAGGGTTCAACCAATTGATGGATGGCGATTCTTTGTGAAAGGTGGCAAAATGGACTGTGTGGTTGATTTGGAACATGGAAAGTGTGATTGTGGTGTTTATGCAGTGGAGAAAATACCTTGCTCTCATGCTATAGCTGCTGGAATACATGCTGGTTTGCATATCTCCACACTTGTAAGTCCAGTGTACTCAAAGGATTATTTGTTTGCAGGATACTCAGAAAATATATATCCTTGTGTTGGACAACAAGTTGAGGAACGCACATGCTTGCCTCCGGAGGTAAAACGTGGTCCGGGAAGACAGAAGAAATCAAGATGGCAATCCTGGTTGGAGCTATCCAGGATGAGAGGACGCAAACCCAGGAAAAAACACAGGGTTTATAGATGCTCAAATTGCAATGAAACTGGTCATACGAAACCACAATGTAAGGAACCTTTAGACGACTAACTTGAAGGTCGTCCAGACGACCTTCAAGTAAGTCGTCCAGAGTTTATTCCTCCAGAAGACCTTCAAGTAAGTCGTCCAGAAGGTTAGTCCTCCAGAAGACCTTCAAGTAAGTCGTCCAGAAGGTTAGTCCTCCAGAAGACCTTGAAGTTAGTCGTGTAGTGTTTATTCTTCCACAAGACCTTAAAGTAAGTCGTCCAATATTCTGTTAGGTCGTCCAATATAATGTTAAGTCGTCTAATTTTCATGTATTAAGAATTTGTGTTTAGTCTATGTATTCAGTTAGGTCGTCCAATATTCTGTTAGGTCGTCCAATATAATGCTAAGTCGTCTAATTACATTAAAAGTTCAATATAATGCTAAGTCGTCTAATTATATTAAAAGTTCAAGTACACACAAATCCTAATCTATCATAAATTACAAGTTCAAATACACACAAATCCTAATCTATCATAAATTACAAGTTCAAATACACACAAATCCTAATCTATCATACATCATATGTTCCAAGGTTTTTTACAATGTCATCGTTTTCTTTCGCATGCTGCTCAGGAAGCTCTTTAAATATATCGATCGCCATCTTATCCCTCATAGTCTTCGCGTTGGGCTTAGCAAAGTCTTTTTGGTTAAATGGCATCCCAAGAGCATGACATTCAATGTACCTCAGAGTGTACACGCCACAATCACCAGATCTGGCCTGAGGGATATTGGTTGGTCTCTCATACGTGAATGGCTCCAGTGATAACTGGTCACGTTGAGAAACGGATGCGCACTCAAAAAGCAGATAAGGGAGCATCTGGAGAAAAGGCTCCATTATCAGATCCAGTTCTTGAGAGGAGATATGTGAACGAATGCTGTCCCAGACGACTATGTGTCTCTTAGGGATCGATATCCACAGCGCAATCCAATGAGTGTCGCTCTGGTTCACTGGCAAATAGATATCATCAACATCCGTCCCCCAAACCTTGTCCGTCCTGCAAAATGATGGTAACTCGCCTGAATAATAAGCCCACGCCCCACCAGGAAGTCTTCTTCCTAAACCATAGCCATCGGGCTGCGAATCCTTAAAATCCTGGTAGTTAAATCTCCATTGTTGAGAAAAGAGATGATCAAGGAAGCATATTCTCTCGCTCCTGAAAAGGTGTGGCGTCTCCTGGTGCCTCTTCCTCAAAACATTGATCCAAGCATCCATATGCTGCATATAAAATAATACAAGTCATAAGATACCAGACGACTTACCATAAGTCGTCTGCGTAGAAGACTTACCATAAGTCGTCTGGTAAGTCGTTCGTAGTCGTCTCGTAGACGACTTACCAGACGACTTATGGTAAGTCTTCTACGCAGACGACTTATGGTAAGTCGTCTGGTAAGTCGTCTGGTAAGTCGTCTATGTAGAAGACTTACCAGACGACTTACTAAGTAATCTACTAATCAGTTTTGTCAGACGACTTACACAATCCTCCAGCCAAGCTAGGGGGGTCCGAAGGACGTGATACCACCAAGTCGGACTTGTACGAGGTTTCTTGTCTACAGGTGTTTTATAATGACTGCAAACACGAAAAGCAATTAGTTTTTATAGGGAGAAGCTATTATGCGAAAAGCAATCACTTACGGATCAGTTTGCAACCATTCGACGAGCTCCTTCAACTTCTTCCTGTCAAGTGCTGCAAAGGGATTGTAGCCTCTAGAAGGCTTTTTCGTGTTTGCAGTATAAGGAGATCTCTGTGAGGCAGCAACTTTCCTGTTTCGCTCAGTCTTTTGACGGACAATTGCCAAAGCAGTTTCTCTCTTGTCCTCATATCTAGCAACCTGCTGCTGTTTCTCTGCTGGAGTGAAACTTGTTTTTTTGGCCAATAGAACAAGGCTCTCAGATGCGGACTCATCGTTAAAACTCTCATCAAGAAGTGTTTTATCCTTCTCCCCTTTAACACTCTCATACAGAGGTGTTTTATCCTTCTCCCCTTTAACACTCTCATCCAGAGGTGTTTTATCCTTCTCCCCATTAACACTTTCACTAACCCCGGGAGAGGCAGTGGGTTGAGAGGATGTGCCTTTAGGTTGAGAGGATGTGCCTTTAGGTTGAGAGGTAGTGGGTTGAGAGGATGTCCCTTTCCCTTGTTTGGTGATACCAACCTTCTTCTCCACTGCTTCCACCCTTTCCGACAAATGCTTGATCTCCATAAGGCACGTCCCAAACCCTTCCCTCATGGCATCAAATATGTCCTTGAAATTTCTTTCAAGGTCCTCTTTGCTCATCCCAAGCACAGTCGTAGTAACCTCTGGACGAGCCTCTGTGCGAACCTCTGTGCGAACCTCTTCACCAGCCTCTGCAAACTTCCCTGCACTCTCCTCTGAAGGTGCCTCTGCAGGTGCCTCTTTTTTAGCCTCTTTACGAGCTTTCTTCAGAGGTCTTGGACTCTCTTCTTCTACCAAAACTATGGCTTTCTTTGATGGACTCACAACCACCGGCTTTGTATTGACCCAAGTACCGGTGACTTCCCAGCAATCCATGGTCCACTTCCACGGTCTCTGATTAAACATAACTTTAATTATGTTCTCCGCGGGAAGGTCCTCAGCATCAGAGTCCCATTTTGGAAACATTTCACCATAGTCCTTCTCAACAAAGTTCACCACCGTAGTCTGCAGTAAATATAAGATATGAACTTAGATATTTGACGGATTAACTTATAAATAAGTCGTCTGGAAAGTCGTCTGGAAAGTCGTCTGGAAAGTCTTCCTACTGGACGACTTAATTAAGTCGTCCAGTAGGAAGACTTTCCAGACGACTTTCCAGACGACTTTCCAGACGACTTAATTTTGGGAGTAAAGGATAGAAGTAAATACCTGTCTGCAGATAGCATCTTTAAAGCATCTGCGTCCTTTGCCACCCATGTAAGCCAGTATCGGTGGAGACGGTCTGTTTGGTATGGGATTACCATAATTAGCAGCCAATTCCGGCAGAGCTGTGTACACCCAGACCTGGAGAGCTTGTATAAACCCATCAACAGTGTAACAGCCCGAAATATCTTTGCCCTTCAAAGAGTCCATCAGCACCTTGAACGCGACTCTCCCCCATGGATAGTTCTCAAAACGTTCTAAATCCATCACTAGCCTTGCCAGACTAACCCTTGTGGCGGTTGAATACTTTCTCCCTTCAATGTATCCAGTGAAGATGGCAAGGTACCCGAGCCGCTTGCGATCTTCCCGAGACCACCCTTCGCATCTCTCAAATGCTGCTATTATCTGCTCAGTAGATGGCCCAGCTTCGACATGAACTCCCAACATGTCCCAGAAAGAAGCCATCTCCTTTGTAACAGCACACTTCGGTCTCTCAAGGTCCTCTATGTACTCGCAGTTTAGACCAGTGAGGTTTTCAAACTCTAACAGTGAAAACCTCACAGGTTCTGGACCAACTAGACTCCACAGCTCGTACTTCTTCTTTATGTCCAGCTGGAATCCGAGCATGTAGTGCACCAGCCTTGAAGCCCAAGCAAATCCGAGCTCTTTAAACTTGATGAAAACTCCCAACTTTGACTCCTTTAGCTCTTCATATTCGTCACCATGAAGAGCTTTCTTTAAAGCAGCATGCAATTTCGAACAATCCGTATGATACGAAATAGCTTTCATTGCGGGGGGCTCTTCCCCTAATGTATGTAACCTTCGGGGGAGTTTTGGAATATCCATTTTTTTTGTCTGCAAAACAATGAAAGACAACCATCTCAAACACACAACCATCCAGTATAACATTTTAATTATAAGTCTGGAAGACTTTCCAGACGACTTATAATTAAGTCGTCTGGAAAGTCTTCCAGCTGAAGACTTGTATAATTAAGTCGTCTGGAAGACTTTCTAGACGACTTAATTATAAGTCTTCCAAGACTTCCAGTAGACATTTTTAGAGCATACCTGAAAATTCGGAGAAGCTATAGTCGCCTTCGACACAGCGGTTATAAATCTGCCAAAATAGACAGCCAAAAAGGAATGCGGTGAGAACGGTGGTGAGAACGGTGGAATTAAGAGACAACGTTTTAACTTACCTCGCTAGGGTTTACAGACACGCCTCTGACAGAAACGCCGCTAGGGTTTACAGAAAAACGCCGCTAGGGTTTATAGACAAACGCCGCTAGGGTTTACAGACAAACGTCGCTAGGGTTTGAAATAGAGGAAGCGGCGGTGAGAAAGGTGGTGAGAATGACGGTGATAACAGCGGTGAAAAAACGGTTGTGAGAATGATGGATTACAGCGAATCGTCGGAAATCGCCTTCGAAATCGCCTCTTTGAGAGAAATGACGTTACAATTTCTAAATTTCGCGAAACAGTAAACCAAAAAATATAAAAAATCTTATATATGCCCGGTAAAAAACCGGTTATGTTTAAAAGCACATTGGTAAAATGATAAAACTAAAGGTTCGGTCCGGTTTGAACGTGCATCAGACGACTTACTAGTAAGTCGTCTACCGTAAATATTCACCAGACGACTTACTAGTAAGTCGGCCCAGACCCTAAACCCTAAACCCTAAACTAAATTGACTAAATTAACTAACTAACCACGTTATAAAATCAAATTCTACTTAAATAGTGTTAACTATACACAGAAATAAACACACCTATGTCAATTTTAAGTTTTTCAAAAAAACATTTATGCTTTCCAAAATCTAACCCTAAGAACACATACAATACTAGAACATATGTTGGGAAAACCTAAATCAAAGAATATCATGACTCACTACTTTCACTCATCTATGTTGAAAACAATTAACTTTTGTTATATCTTAATTTATATCTCTTTAAACATATGTTAATTACATGATTTCAATTTTTTACTTATCAAAATATTTTTTACAAAATTTTTAAATTATTTTTAAAAAATATTATAATAGACGACCTACAAGTAAGTCGTCTAGACGACTTATAATTAAGTCGTCTACACAGAAGACTTGCGAGGGTTAGAAACGGAAACAAAAATCGATTTTTTTGTTTGTTCACAAGGGGCTGGTTGTAATTTCAATAGCCTGTTAGGTTAATTTTGCATTTGATTCAAGTTTGGGTTTACTTTTGCAATTCAATTCAAGTTTTAAGTCAGTTTTGGCAATTTTCCCTACAAATAAACATAAATAAAATAAAAAGTGAAATAGTACGTACTCTTCATACCTTAACGATAAGATTTTGAATTAGTCTCTCATCATATTAACATAATTTAGCATTTTATGATACATCTTTCTTATTTTCACCTGAGTTGATTAATAGGAATTAAAATTACTGTATCAAACAACACAAGAACGCTCAAACATATGGCAACTCGAGAAAAGAAGAGCTCAAAGATGCACAACGTAACTTTGAAGAAAACGTAACCATAACAATGACGTTCCGCTTTAATCCGGGAACGAACTTATGACGAATGTAAGGTCGTATGGGTCCTTAACTTAGAAGTCATTACATAACTGGAAAGGACTTTAACCATTATATTAGAGGTTCCTAGTGATAATTTAGAGACAATCAAAAATAGTAGAAACACACAAAAATACCAAAAACTCTTTTTTTTTTGTATATTAGAAATTTTTTAAACAATCTTTATATACTTGTTTAATTCGGACTATTCTCAGCTACACAACAGACCAATTCTATTCTCTCAAAGACTCACAGGTTGAGACAACCTTACAAAGTCACTCATCATGTATCCATGCTCAGCCGTCAAAGACAAACCTCTTGGTCTAGCTTTTTCTCACTTAACGTCTAACCTAGATCTACCTCACGGTCTTTCATCTATATAGACGTCCAACACAATATTCTCTTGCCTAATATTGTGTTAACTTCAAACTAACTGCTTCTTGCCAAAGAAATCTCCCGGAACCAATGACCGGCTGACACATCATGTCTTCACAACAAACTTGCAACAACATCTTACACTCCGTTCTGCATGTGCAACACCTCCTCTGCTTCAGAAAAGACAGGCTCCTTTTCTTGAGCTTACATCTCTCCCATTTTAGCTGAGTTCGGCAATCTAAGCATCATGCAAAGACAACACCAGCAACTAGACCACATGACCAACATGCGCTTCAAGATTTAAACGCATGATAGTTCAAATCAAGTTCATCATTAAAGACGTGCATAAGATACCATTGTTCCTTGGACATAGGACATACACTGCAAACAGAAAATAGAACAAATAATGAATCAACAGACTAAATTATAACACGAGAAAAAAGAAAAAATCACTTGAAACAGAAACGGAAGGACATAGACTCTAAAAAAAAATCAATTCAGAAGCTTGCGCTCTTATTATTAACCTCGTCATTGATATCACTCAAACTACCCTATAAAAAACTTACTCTCTCAAATAAGAGGTTCAGTTGTAGTACATAGGAATTGAATCTACATAGACTCTTGCATTACACAATAGCTTTATTGTCTTTGAAATAAATCTAGCTGGCAATGGCAAAAACAAAAATTAAGTATTGTAAGTTATCAAGATGAGATTAAGTTAGACTTAGGTGAACTCTCACTTGTAAATAGTATGCAAACTAAACATGTTATCACTGATATTTTAAGATGCAGTCCTCGAACTCAAACTTAAGTTATAATCGTCCAACTTTCGTGTGTAAAGATTATCTAATGTCTAGAACTATGACTTCTACTCTCATATGTAAAGCCTAGGGAGTGTCGATCGATAACCACTTAGGAGTGTCGATTGATACTACTTTCAGACAAGCTTTAACGAATAGGTATGATAGGTTCTCTAACTTCCTTGACCAACTCTCGTATGTGCCTAGTAAATTAGATCATACTAGTATTAATTAAGGCAGTAAACCAAGCCTTCTCTTGCGCCAACTTATCATAAGACCTAGGTTTAAGGTGATTAGTCTTAATTGTAGCAATAAGACAACTAGAAGAAGAAATTTTTATTTTCCTAACAACAATACAAATTAGCAAACAATTGACAACCTTTGAAGGACCCTATATCTAACAATAGAAATACTCAGACATAATCATAGAAAACATGGAATTTGTCTGAATAAATTGCAATAAAACCAAATTGAAAGAGTCATGAAACAAAGTATGGAAAACAAGGGAGTTCAAGATCTTCTCTAAGAATGTGTTCAGATCTCTCTCTCCAATCCTAAGCTTTCTCTCCTCTCTAGAATGATGAAGCGTAAAATGTGTGTAAAAGAGGTTGATACATGCTCAAATTACCCTAGATCTACTGATTACTCTCTCAAATAAGAGTTCAACAATAGTACTTAGGGATCGAATATATAGAGACCCTAAGATTGAACAATAGATTTTTTTTTTTAATAAAGCTAGACAAAGATTAATAAGCATCAAAGTGATTGCAAGATTGGTTTATAGGTTTATCATATGGGAAATGAATTACACTTAGGGAATTCTTAGGTAGGATTAAGATGTAACTAAGTAACTTACGACGGGTTTATTTTAATATAGTTCTGAACTCAAACTAAGTTTAAACGATTGTTAATCTTTACGGGACCGTCAATCGATAGTCATGATGTATTGTCGATCAAAGCTACCTCTAACAGATTCAGCGAAAAGGTTTGATAAGTTCTCTAACCTATTAGATTAACTCTCCTATGCATCTAGTAGTTTAGATCATCTAAATTTTGGTTCAAGTAATTGACCAAGCTTTCACTTGTGCCAACCAATTCTAAGATCTAGGTTTAAGGTGATCAATCTTAATCCTAGCAATAAGAACAATCCAGATGAGGACCTAGTTAAATATCTCTAATATCAATACATCATTAGCAATTCAATGGTGCTTTGTTGTAAAAGAGGTGTGTAAAGACTCATGGTTACAAAACTAATAAAATCCCTATAAATAGTGTAAAATGTGGTCAGAGACTTGTCTTGCAAGGATAGGAACTTCTGAGTAAGATTCGTAGTCTCTTCAAATGATCATAAAACCCCAGGCAGCTGCGGCGTCGATCGACGACCTTGAGTCGGTGTCGATCGATGGAAAATAATAAAAACATTTTCTGACTTCTTGTTTTCAAAAGAGCTTCTTAAAAGATCCAAAATGATACAAAAACTCCAAGTTCGTCGAATATGTACCCATATCTGTAAATACTCTAAAACAACTTCAAATGCATATAAGAGACTCTAAAATCATATATATATATATATATATATATATATATATATATCATAGGTAAAAAGAGGTAAAATCCATGACATATCAACTCCTCCGATTTATCTTTTTGTGTGTACTCAAGCGAAACAAAGTTAAAACTATGGAAGAGGTTTGAAAAACAAGGACTCACAAAATCTCTAGCTCATCATTATCACCTCTACTATGTTACAACCACATCAAACAAGTGTCAATCTTAGAGAATATGAGCTTGACTCGCCCCTCTAACAAATTCATTATACCAACAACTTAGCAAATATGAGCTTGAATCGCCCGTCTACTAACCTCATTTCTTTCATAAAATAAAAGTGTAGGCTTTATCTTGTGAGTATCGATCAGAGGACACATGGACTATTACCCCTGAAAGTATCTGAACACACAAACAATCTTCTCTGATCCATTTCTTCCTTTTTTTTGCATGTGGGTACACTCCCTACTCATTGTGGTGGCTCGAGGGTTGGGGTATTCCTCAAAGGTTTCGATAAGGTCTACTTCTTTCTCCAATGGCTAAGGGTCTTTGCAAGGGATATGTGGGGGTGCTCTGGAGCTTCCTGCCTGGTCAAACCGTCTCTTTGTTCTTCGTTCACCGATCTGCATCATTAATTAACGACGCATAGGGCTTGTCTTCGATTGATGCCTTTTGTTAAATTTTCGTCTTTTAAACTAAAATTTTTACTCTAATTAATAATTCCTATAAACTAATTTTTAAAGATATAGAAAAAAAAGAAAAAAATTAATTATTAAATTATATATATATATATATATATATTTCATTTTATTTATTTATTTATTTATTTATTTATTTATTATTTTGGGTGGGTTGCCTCCTAGACAACGCTTGTTTAAGGTTATTAGCTTGACATAACGTTATATCAATTGGGCGTTGGTATACCCAAACACATAAGAGCGTGGGATATCCGCTTTAGCCCACTAGTTCTTCACTCTTAGTCCATTTACTGTGAACTCTTCATTCGAGTTTATGAGTACGATAGCTCCATATGGTGTAATTTTTTCGATAGTGAAGGTTCCTAACCAATGATAACGTAGTTTCCCAGGAAATAACGCTAAACATGAGTTGTACAGAGGTACCTGGTCATTAGGTTCAAAATGCCTTAATATGATTTTTTTATCATGATAAGCTTTTGTTCTTTCCTTGTACAATTTTGAGTTCTCATAAGCGTGATATCTGATCTCATCCGACTTGTTAAGTGGTATTAGCCTATTTTCTGCAGCTGGTTTTGCATCAAAAATTTATCATCTTTGTTGCCCAAGCTGCTTTGTGTTCTAATTCTACTGGGAGATGGCAAGCTTTCCCATAAAGTAAATGAAATGGGGTAGTTCCAAGTGGTGTTATAAACACAGTCCAGTAAGCCCAAAGTGCGTCATCCAACCTTGTAGACCAATCCTTACGGGTAAATCCTTCCTTTTTTTCTAAGATTTCTTTGATTTGGCGGTTAGAAACTTATACTTGTCCGCTGGTTTGAGGATGGTAAGGTGTTGCAACTTGGTGTTGCGTCGCAGCTCGATAACAGTAAAACAGAGATATGCTTTGTTTGCTCTGGATAGAGATTTTCGTGTGTCCCCTGCATCATCACCCTCGAAGTCCTAATATACTCCTCTAGAGGCGGTTTGCTGTTTCTCCTTCTTCCCTTGGTCAAATTTATCGTTTCGAGGAAATATTCCTTTTTTCCTCGATCTTCATGATTATCTTTGGAAACTTAAGATTTATCCTCTAATCTTGACATTGATCTTTCCAACTTAACATTTATCCCTTGCTGCAAAATAAAAGAAAAATCTTAACATTGTGCTCGATTTCAAATAAACTTGCGAGTCGGTCTTTAGCCGACTTTTAGACCTTCTCGGGCCGTTTTTTGACTTAAGCGTTTTTACGATTTTATCGAAAGAGCATTCCTAAGACGACAACGTCTGAGAGTTAGAATCTTTCGTATGGGGCATACGACTCCAGCTGTTTAGTTAACCGTTATCATCTTACACGATCGTCCTGATCCTTTCACGAGAAAACAAGTTCTTTCGGAAAGGTCCAACGTCGGTCTCGATCGATATGAAACAAAGAAAAGTTCGATCACGTTTCGAAAGAGGGAGTTATGAGGAAAAGGTGAAAATGGATTGATTGGTCCAACTCGCCGAACGGGCTAGTTAGATTGCTTGGGCTACCTAACTCGCCCGTTTGGCAAGTTGGTTTATCTTGTTCGAACCAACTCGCCTGTTTGGCGAGTTGGCCGTCTTGATCGACCCAAGTCGCCTGTTCAGAAAGTTGCGCTTGTACAACTCGTCGAATGGGCAAGTTGGTTGTCTTGATCGACCCAACTCGCCCGTTCGGCGAGTTGGTTGTTTTGATCGATCAAACTCGCCGAATAGGCGAGTTGGTTATTCTTGTTCGATACAACTCGCCAAGCCCAACTCGCCAAATGGGCGAGTTGGTTGCCTTGATCGACCCAAGTCGCCCGTTTGGCTAGTTGGGGCTTGTCCAACTTGCCAATTGTGCGAGTTGGTTGTCTTGATCGACCCAGCTCGCCCGTTCGTCAAGTTGGGCTGGTCCTACTCGCTGAACGGGCGAGTTGGACTGGTCCAACTCGCCGAACGGGCGAGTTGGTCGGTTCTTGTGGTTCGATTTTTCTATTCGATGAGTTGGACATCTTGCTCGGCCAACTTCTCCGTCTAGGGAGTTGAATGATCGAGTCTTCTAGTCGTTTCTTCGTGTTGCTGTTCGGGGATACATTGACCCGTGGTCTTAAGAAAAATTCTTCTTGATGGATTACTTATGCAGACCATTCCTTCATGGTTAGCCGAGATTTGACTTTCATTTTCCCGTTCCCCTTTTCCGAGATATTATCTCTTTTTTAACAAAGGGCGCATTTCCCAGTAGGTTTCTGACGTTGATTCCATCGTAACTGATTTTGACCCCAACAATAAACAATCTTCCCTAGTTTTAATGTCTACTGATGATAGCACGCAGCAAATTAGACAAGTTCTATTGACTGTTTCAGTTTGTCCATCAGTCTGAGGGTGACCTGTTGTAAATAAGAGCAATCTAGTCCTTGTTTAACCCACAAGGTTTTCCAGAAGTGACGTAGGAATTTCGAGTCCCTATCTGATACAATTGTCCTAGGCATTCTATGCAATCTAAGAACTTCCCTACAGAATAGTTTAGCTACCATAATTGCATCATCAGTTTTGTGGCAAAGAATGAAATGTGCAATCTTAGAGAACCTATCCACAACTACAAAGATGTTGTCTCTACCTTTCCTTTTCATAGGCAAGCCTAACACAAAGCCCATAGAGATGCCAATCCATGGTTGATCAGGGATAGGGAGAGGAGTTTACAAACATGTCTAATGGACCTTTGTCTTGGCGTGCTTGCACACGACACGCTTGGAACATACCTTTTCCATACTCAGCCAGTAGAAGTGTTCCTGCAAGGTGTTTAGTATCTTGGCCATACCAAAGTGGCCCATCAATCCTCCTCCATGAGCCTCCCTGACATAAAACTCCCTCAGAGTACGACAAGGAATACATAACTGATTATCATAGGAAAGGAACCCTTTAAACTGATAATACTTGCCATTGGAATGTTTTTCAGTATCCTTAAAGGCCTCTTGAAAGTCAGGATCGTCCACATAACAAGACTTAAGGTGTTTAAATCCCAAAAGTTTTGTTTCCATAGAAGTTAAGAGAGTGTACCTTCTTGAGAGTGCATTAGCAACCAAATTCTCCTTACCTTGCTTGTAGTGGATGACATAGGGAAATGTTTCAATGAATTCCACCCACATAGCATTCCTCCTTTCAGCTTTTGTTGCCCTTTGAGATGCTTAAGAGATTCCTGATCTGTATGGATCACAAACTCTTTAGGCCAAAGGTAATGTTGCCAAATTTGAAGTACCCGCACTAATGCATACAATTCCTTGTCATAAGTGGGTAGTTCAACGTAGGATCTCTAAGCTTCTCTCTGAAATAAGATATGGGCCTCTTCTCCTGCACTACACAGTTCCTATGCCTATTCCAGATGCATCACACTCTATCTCAAATGTTTTAAGAAAATCAGGCAACACAAGTAAAGGAGCATTAGTCAATGTATCTTTTAGAAGCTGAAAAAATCTTCTTCTTGGGTATGACCCCAAGTGAATCCCACACTCTTCTTAATCACTTCAGTGAGTGGGGGCAGCAATGGTGCTAAAGTCTCTTACAATCTGTATGTAGAAACCAGCAAGTCCATGAAAGCTCTGAACCTCTCCAATAGACTTAGGTGTAGGCCATTCCCTTATAGCCTTTACCTTTTCCTCGTCCACCTTTAAGCCCTGAGAAGTCACAACAAAGCCTAAAAAGACAAGGTCATCGGTTCCAAACGAGCATTTCTTGTAATTAGCAAACAAATTTTCCTTTCTAATCACATCCAAGACTAGCTGCAAATGCCCTATGTGCGCGGCCATGGTCTGACTATTGACAAGAATATCATCAAAGTAGACAACCACACACCGGCCAATATAAGCTCTCAAAACATGATTCATTAGTCTCATAAATGTACTAGGTGCATTTGTGAGACCAAAGGGCATGACTAGCCATTCATAGAACCCTTGGTTAGTCTTAAAGGCAGTTTTCCACTCATCTCTTTCTTTCATTCTAATCTTGTGGTAACCACTCTTTAAATCAATCTTAGAAAAGACACATGAACCATGTAACTCATCTAACATATCATCTAAACGAGGAATAGGATGTTTGTACTTAACTGTCATCTATCTTTCCATTGAAATCCACAGTCATCTTCTGCTGTCCCTCTAAAATTCTGTCAACCGTTGCTTTGAACTTGCTTTCTTGAGTTTATGGAGGAGGATTCTGGTAGTAAGAAGATCCATAATTTGGGTTGTTGTTGAAGGGTTTTTGCTGTGAACCTTGATTAAAGTTACTCCTTTGACCATTCCCATAGGAATTTCTGCTGAAACCTGGATTCCCTTGTCTCTAGAAACCATTCCCATCAATGTAGTTCACATCCTCTTCTTCAAACTTATCATCTCCACATTCTATTGCTTCTACTTCTGCAAATATACATGCTTTCTGAAGAATTTTTGAACCCTATCCAGTTTTTCCTTGACCTCTTCAATCTTCTCCTTGCTCAAAGCTGGAGTTGATTTCTTCTTTTCAAATTTTGTGTTCTTAGTGTTGTTTTTGGATGCCAGAATCTCAATAAATCTTGTACCTTCTTCAGGATTCTTAGTGCTGAAATTTCCTTCACTAGTTGTGTCCAAAGCCATCTGATACTGTAATCCAATAACTCTAAAGAAAGTTCTGAGAAGTTGCACTTTGTTGAACCTGTGATGAGGACAATCTCTCTGGTATGATTTGAATCTGATCCATGAGTTTATGAAAGATTCTGAAGGGTCTTCTGAAAATGTAACAATCTTGCTCCTCAGGTCTTCTGCTCTTGTGTCATCAAATAAGTTACGCAAGAAAGCGTTCTTGATGTTAGTCCAGAATTTCAGGGGTCCTGGTGGTAACTACTTAAAGCAAAATGAAGCTTCTCCAGCGAGTGAGTACTTGGAAAGCTTACAGAATAGATAGTCTTTAGGAACTCCATTGTCTTTGATAGCAGTCACTAGATCCTGAAATCGGTCGAGATGATCCATAGGGTGTTCATGTCGCAACCCATGGTAAGGTGTTTGTGCTACAAGTCCGAAGAAAGCGGGATTGATTTCAAAATCATTTCTCTGAAAAGGTGGAGGACCAATGGTGGATCTGTTGGTGTAGAACTGGTATGGACGGTTGTGGCCAGTCAGTGTTCTCTGAGCACCTTGGGAATCAGCTTCAAGTTGAGCTGCTGCAGCGTATGCTTCTGCTTCTGTATCATGGATTATGGTCCCCTGATCGTCTATCTTTTGACATGTTTCATTACCCAGATGACCGTCGAGGTCATGCATGTTTCCATTCTCTTCCTGAGTCAATATTAAAGTCGCAACCATCAGAACTCGTCTGCTGTTGTCTATCGATGTGAGTAAGTTTCTGTTGATCAGTGCTACGTGATCAGTGTCGGTCGATGTTCGAGTTCTGATGTCGGTCGATGCTGACTGTAAAGAAATGTCGGTCGATGCAATGTAGGTGCTGTCGATTGATGCTTGTCGTCTTCCTTTGCGGATCGTACGTTCGAGTTTGTCAGGGTCAGAGCATAGTAGTTCTTGTCCTTTATTTCTCATGGTGCTTCTTTGCATGTACCTAAAAACAAAAGAAAATAAAAATTAGTAACATAAGAAGTAGTAACAAACCTCAACTAAATCTTGGAAATTAAATCTAATGGCGATCAGTGCTCCCCAGCAACGGTGCCAAATTTAACATGGTATGTTTTATTGTTCTAGCAGGGTATAAATATCCTAAATAATTAACTATCAAACTAACCCTAATCTTAATACACAAATAATTCTCTTGCAAAGAGATAACATGTGTACTACTTAGGGATCGAATCCACAGAGAGCAATAGCACACAATAGATTTCTTATTTCTAAAGACTAAACTAGGCAAATATATATATATATATATATATATTAGTGGTGAACAAGTAATTAATGAAATATTCCTTATCAAGAAGTAAGGATGCAATATGCAAATATGCTAATAATGCAAATATGGAAATATGATAATAAACTAACTAGATGAAAATGTAAATATGCTAGATCTAGGGTTTCAAGCCTAATGGATTATATGGAATAGGAAGCACGAAATGTAAATATCCTAGAACTCAAATATTAACTATTCAGAACCTTTTTAACTCCAACTCTCGTATGCGAGCAAAATGAAAGGCCATCGATCGACGGCTAAGTCCTGATGTCGATCAACAGTGAAATCAGAAGGAAGTGTGAACGAGATTTGATAAGTCCACCAGACTTATTAGACCAGCTCTCGCATGCGCCTAATAACCTAGTTCAATGGAGTCTATTATGGCACAAAACCTACTCTCATAGTCAGCCATGTCATACTTTCGAGATCCTAGTTAGCTACTCTAGAATGCAAGCATGAAGCACATCTCAATTGATGTATATTAACCTAACCTAGCAATCCTACTTTTGGGCTAATCCATGATTGCTGTCATTCATCCCTAAATCTAGTTGATAACTACTCAGACATAAATAAAGAAGGGACAATAGTCTAAATATAATGCATAGATAGAATAATAGGGTTCCAATATAAATCTCCTTAAGGAGTTATAAATCTTCTCCCCTAAAAACCCTAAAACTATAATAGAAAATTAAAACTCTTTGTGCATAAAAATCTGCACTCCATGCACACATGTTCCTCTCTCCATACATAAGCATACATATAAAAACCCTAAAACTTAAGTCAAAACTCATCCAGGGCATTTTTGTCATTTGTCTCTAACTTGGGCTTTGAAACGGTTGTCTGCAATTTAGACGCCGATCGATGGCATCTGTGCTGCATCGATCGATGGCATCTGTGCAGCATCGATCGATGGCATGTGTGCAGCATCAATCGACCTTGGTATTTTAACATCGTTCGACGCCAAGATTATGTCGTCGATCGTCGATTGTCTTGTACTTTGACTCCTTAAATGATTAGCTACGGATTCTTCTCCTCTAAATGTTCCAAGCACTCCAAGTATCTCCATATATCTCCAAAACATTCTTGAACCTATAAATACTCCAAAACATAGCCTATACACACATAATAGACCCTAAATAGAGCCTATAACATGGCCTAAAACTGGGAATAAATAGGCTATATGACTCATCCACTGCATCTTAGACTTTATCACCAATGTTCTTGTTCATATTTGAAATGTTTCGGGCAAACACTCGAAGTTGAACTCGTATGTAGTTAACCGCGACTCAAAAGTTACATTACCATTTTTGACCCTAACAACTCCCCACCAGGCAAGTTGGAGTGGTCGATCCAACTCGCCTGATGGCGAGTTGGATGAGGTGCATCCAGCTCGCTATCGGGCGAGATTGACTGGTCGATCCAGCTCGCGTGATGGTGAGTTGGTTATGGTGCGTTGAACTCGCCATCAAGCGAGTCGGATTGGTTGTTCCACTCAGTGCTTGGTTATAGTCTTAAGCTCGACGTTGTGACCTCTGGATTAGGAAGGTGTTTCATAAAACCAATGTGGAAAGCAAGTATCCACATATTCTCTGTGCATCTCAAACCATGCACTGATAAAACTTCTTACAGCTGCATCCGCTTTGTCTTGCTGATTTTTCGTCTTCTTCTGAGTTAAAGATAGTATGTGCATTCATTCTTCATGTTTTGAATGCTTCATGTCAGCATGTTGAGTCTGGCATATGTGGGCTCTGAAATGTCCTCCAAACTCTGGTTGATACTTTCCCTCATTATGTCCTGAATAAAGTAGACTTCATCGAGCTTTTCTTGCAATAAGTCATCAGTTACCAGTATTTTCCCAGATGCTGCGTTATAACAGTCGATCAACGCCCAACTATTGCCGTCGATCCATGCTGCATTGACTGCCTCACCCGATGTTTGATTTATGAAGAGATTCCCTGCTCCATTGGCCATAGCTAGTATGTCTGCGATATCGTCCTTGGATACATTTAGAATTCTTCCATCCATTGCGCGTGTATATCCATATGAGTCTCTTATGATTCCAAACTCATATGGTCTAAGGTATCCATAATCATCCCTATATCCAGTCCTCGTAGATTGATGTTAGAAAGTTAACGCCGATCGATGCTGCATTTCAGCTTCCATAGGATCCTCTGAAATTTCCAGATTATTCTAGTGTAAAGGCATGGTACTCGACTGCTTCTTTCTCATAGTACGACTCATCATACTCTTGGTTGTCAGGTTCTGGCACCCTCTCATGGTATTGTCAACCGGTGTAGACTATCTCTTCTTGATTGTCTTCGTCGTTCTGGTCGGGGGTAACACCGTCGATCAATGCGGAGTTGTGATCGTTGATCAATGCCATAGTGTGGGATTCGTGCTGGTTTTGGTTGAGGTACCGTCGATCGATGCCAAGGGTTGGGTGTCGATCGATGCCGTGTCCGCAGGCTCATCGTCTTTATCATATTTGCAGAAGCATGTAGCAATCAAACCTGGATCATTACCCAATTCTATATAGTAGCTTTGTAATTGACTTTAACAGGTTCATAGAAAATGTATGGATCAATCAAGGATAGTTACAACTTGTTTGTCTTCATGTCTCAGATGGCTCCCACTGTTGCCATTAAAGCTCTTCCAAGGAGGAGTTCGATCAATCTTTATGTCCATCACATGGATGTCTACTGGAACTATGGCATTGCAAATTTGCACTGGAACATCTCTGGCCATCCCTTCTGAGTTCACTTTGGAGAAATCCACAATGGTGAAAGAGTCACTAGATGGCTCAACTTTCAGGTTTGGGTGCTCTTCCATCACTCTAGGCATAATACTAACTGCTGATCCAGTGTCACAGAGGGCGTTAGGATACTCGTAACCTTTGACATATCATAGGATCACAAACTTCTCAGGGTCACTTTTCTTCTTGAGAGTAGTCCACTTCTTTGGCTTCTCCCTAAGGTCATTGAACATGCGCTCTATGTCATTCTCTGTTTCCATGGATTCCCTAAAAACATCCACAACCTGTGAGTATAATATACTTCATCAAATGGAGTATCTAAAGAGATTTTAGAAAATCTTTTGGCAAAGCCATCCATCTCTTTGTCAGTCGCTTCTCTGCGAAGATGTTTGGGAATCGTATGCTTCCTTTTGGAGTGTATCTCGTTGTTATGGCATCACGTGTACTAGCATTATGTTCCTGGTTTTCCATCCTTGAAGTCTTGACGAATTGGCTGGCGCTTAGGCTTGGAAGACGACTCGGCTCTGTTGTTGGAGGCCGTCGATCGATGCTCTCTTCACGTCGTCGATGGACGTTGGCGGATTCACACGAGGTGACTGATTCTGCAGGTTCCGTCGATCGACACCAATGCAAACTGCTGAAAGACATGGCACTTTTCAAACGAAAATATCCTTTTTGCAGTTGTTCTCTCTTCACCTCTTTCCAAAAGTCTTCACCTATCAATGCATTGACGTAATGCTTCTAACTAGCCTCTCCTTTTTCCTTAATCAAGGTCTCATTCTCTGAATGGCCTCACTTGTTTGGACCACTTGATTATCCAGCTTCTTGACATGGTTGTTGAGGTTTTCAAACTTGGTGTTGAGGTCGGTATACAACAAGTCTATCTTCCCATTGAAGTTCACAATCATCTGTTACGGCTGCTCCAGTATCCTATCAACCATGGCTTCCAACCTACTTTCTTGAGGCTTCTGCTGTTGTGGATTCTGCTGAGGATTCTGATTCATGTTGCCACCATAGGAGTTCATGTTGCCACCATAGGAGTTCATGTTGCATCTTGTATTTTCTGGTCTCTGATAACCGTTCCCACCAACTGATAAGGACTTTTGTGAATCCTAAATCAAAGTAGTATAGATGAGTGTCAATCTAATCCTAAGTGACCATGATGCAATGAGAATACAAGTGTATACTTAATCTAAGTGCAATCAAGGTTTAATTGTGAACAAGTGACAGTTACCTAAGAGATCAAACAAATAACTAAACTTGCAATCAAGGTGATCAAGTAGGACTCATGGGCTTAGGCATCTGATTTCAAGTGACGAAGACCCAACCTAGGGACTTCAAGCTTTCAAACAAATGGTTTCCTTAAGTCTAAAACACTAAGATATACTAATTCTTTCCCAAGATACTAACCCCTATCCCTTAGTGTATCAAGCATCAATTCCCATTGTCTTAATACATTCGAACACGCAATCTAATCAAGTCTAATAACCATCTAGCAATCCTAACATCAAATTCCTTTGGTTGATCAAGCTAGAGCTTAGTTGAGTTGTTTCAGACATTTCATCAAACAACTTCCGGGTAAGAAATACCTAAGGATCTCGATTAGGATTAGCTAAGTATAACCTAGCATTAAACACACTCAACAAGCAAGGAAATAATAGATCTAATACTAAGAACCCCTAGATCTTCACTTAGCCACCCTAATAACCCTAGCCCATGAATCCAAAAGGGAACTACTAACTAATAGACATGATAAACCCAACACCAATGGATAATTGAAGGTTAATCATAATTAGTGATCAGGATGAATAAATGAACACAAGATTAGATGATGAAAATATGCTAAAGATTAAAACTTCACCAAAAGGGGTATGTGTTCAATCGACAAAAACCATATTAACCTTAGATTAGGTTTAGAAATTATTTATACGTATCTTTAATAAGCTAATAGACCCCATTAACAAACTAAAAAGGGCCCTAGAAAACATAGAAATTCAGTCAAGTCAATAACACAGCATGGGTGAATGAACCCGCAGTGAGTGCCCGCTCCCAGATGCGACGGGTGCACCTACCCGCTCTGCCAGGTCGCTCTGCTGTTACTAAAGTCATGGTGATCGCTCACGGGTGATGTACACCGCAGCTGCTGGTCGCTCTGAGCTCTTTGATTCCCGCGCAGGTGGCTTGCCCTGCTCCAGTAGGTCGCTCTGGACTCCTCTTCTGGTTCCTTAACTCCCGTGCAGGTGACCTGCCCCGCCCCACTTGGTCGCTCTGGGCATGACGCAGGTTCTCTGTGTCGCTCCACACACCCTCTCCACTCTTCTCGTCTCTACCGTCTATGCGCGCATACTGCAAACCGTAGTGGTTGCCCTTGCTGCTTCAGAGCGGGTGACTCCACCAACAACGCCTTGTCGCTGCAACTCGAAGAGACCTCCTTCCACTCCATTTTGGATCTTTCATGCTCCCAAACATCTCCAAATACACCCATGGACACTCCAACACCTGATTAAGACTTATACAATTCAAATGATACCTAGGAATGCCTAAATACTAATCTAAATGATCAAAATGTACAAGAATGAGAGCTTAACACAAGCTAAATGCACATGATATCAACTCCCCCAAACTTATCATTTACTTATCCACAAGTAAACTTTCAAGAACCAAGAGAGGAAAAGATGAATTGATGAATGCAAGGGGAGATATAGACAAAAAGACACTCTTCAAAACCTTCAATGTGACATCCTTACAAAAACATACCAAGTAGCAAGGGCAAGGCAAACTTTCAAACTCTAACTTCTCTAGGCCTATTTAAACTCCTTGATTTTTTACACTTATCTTCAAGACTTCACAAACAGGCCAATCAACCAACTCTCATATATATTCATTAGACAGTAATCATAAGTGCACTCTTGCAAATGGGCAATTGGTACTAATCACTTGGCTTAGTGAGAAAAAGCGTTGAAGCTATGGTGAAATGAGAGGGTTGTCAAGTTCTTTCATGGTGGTTCACTCTCAAGAACAAGTAGATTCACATTATGCATAATATATCTAAGAAAGAGAACAACTCATGCATGCAATGCTTAATCCTCATTGTTCTACCCATTTCTTAGAAACAAAACAATTTCTACCCTTGATTTTCAATGTGAAACTCCCTTTCACTCAACCCAGATACCCCAATAGCACTCTCACTTTTTGAACTCCTTGTTTCTTTTGACTACTAGGGATTGTTTCACTAATTATCTTTGCTTTAGCTCTTCTCTTTCTTTTCTTTTTCCTACTTTTTTGAGTTTTTCCTTTCTTTTCTTTTCTTTTCTTTTCCTTTCTTTTCTTTTCTTTTCTTTTCTTTTCTTAGGGACCTTTCTTTCTTTTTGACACTCTTTGAGCTAACATTTTCTTTTTCTTTAATCCCTAGCTTCTTATCTTTGTTTTCCTTAGACTTTTGAGTTCACTCTTTTCACTCATTTTTCTCTCAACCTTTCAAGATCAAACACTCAATACTCCCTCCCCATCCTATGAGCTATACAATCATGAGATCCCAAAGCTAGCAAGTAATGACGATCAACCATTGTCGTTCCCAATACTCTCAACATAATGCACATCTAAAGCTTTCAGGAAAGACCTCACTCATCATATTGATTAGGGCTTGAAGGAAAGGTAAGGGTAAGGGTAAGGAGAACCATCTAAAGGGGAGATGGCCACTTGAATTGCTAAAGATTGGTAGAAAGGGTTAAGACCAAATCAAGTGTGTGTGAGGTAACCATGATCAAGCACAACAAGAGCCCATAAGCAAGAAATATTAGGTTCATTAACTCAAATAAGATTGGAGTTGGTCTAAAGGACAAGCAAATTTCATCAATGGAATAAGTTTCAAAAGTATTTTTCAAGGCCCGAAGTCTAAAAGTTGTCAAGAAGATGCACAAGCTACTTAGTATGATTGAGAAGGGTGCCACACTGAGTTCTTTGCATGAGTTCTTTACAAGGTCATATCCCAATATACGAATGCATACTAAATGTCCTAAACTCAATCCTATAAATGCAAATGATACAATTAGATGATCATTTATTTATTTTTGTTTTTATGCAAAATGGATGTACAATGCAAAACTCAAAGACAAAATCAAAGGAAACATTAGCAACTTGGTTCCTCCCCCAAACCGGAGTAACACAGTCTCATGTGTACCCAAGTAAGAGAGAAACCAAAAACAAAAACAAATGAATCTAGAGAATGATATGTACAAAGAAGAGGTGTGGAGTACCTTTAGTAGTAGGGGTTGGAGCCAAAGGATCCATCATAAGGGTCATCGGGATAGGAAGTGTAGTAGCCTGTACGAGCACTTTCAGTTTCATCCTCATCGCCTCCATCATCCGAAGAACCGAAGGAGGGAGACTTGTTTCCATAAGCAGATGGAAGAGCAACTGGGTTCCTTTGAAGTCGCTCGAACTGGGAAGCTGATAGTGGAGGGCCCAAGGAGAGTGATGGATTGTCAGTAAAATCATATGCTTGAAGCCAGGGTGAGTAATTTTCCTGGATGATGAAATCCTTAGAGCTACACCCAGCAACACCACCTTTGACCAACAGGTCAGTAACCCTCTTCATCCACTTAGCAGAGGCTTTGGCTTGTTTCTTCACTGTCTTCTTAAGCTCCTTGTACTTTTTCTTTGGCTTGAAGAAGGCCCTATCCTGAGCTTTGTTCCAGCGTTGGAGCTTGCCAATGTGCTAATGTGCATCCCAGAGAGGACCGTGAGGAATAGGTCATGAATGCTGCTCAAAGTAGTACCGGGGTGGACCATAGATCTCAGAAGGTGCGGTTTCTTGATGGGTAGTAGCGCTCCCTCTTGCTCTTTACCTCTTTCTCTTAGTGATGGGATCCAAGGGACCATGGGGTCCAAGAAGCTCTTGTTGATCAATATCAAACTTGATGGTGCCTTGATTCTCCAAGCTTGTGAACTCATTGTTTGGGAGAAGAAACGTCTATCCCCTCGGCTATGAGCAGGGGCGTTATCAGACCATCAATTTCTATTTGAGGAGCCGCATCTGTTGTTGTCCAAACCCACTCTTTGTAATACATGAAGCGCAAGACCAGGAACCCAACCATTCCAAAATCTAAATAGAGGTCAGTGTGGGGGAGCTGCGGTCTTGAATGGATTGCGTAGAATCTAACTTCTTGGTAGACTAAACGTAGTTCCTCCTCATTGACTAATCCTGGCTCTTTCCTTGGGAAGCGCACCGCGGGATGCCGAATGGCGGAGATTTTATCATGACCTGTCACGTGGACAGTGCCATTCAATAACTCCTAAACTCTTGTTGGTAGTTCTGGAACCTTGGGAAGAAGATACTTTTCCATGTCTTGGAGCTGGAGTGCTTCCCTTATCTCTCTGAAAGTCATGTGATGGGTCTTCCCATTGACTTTGAAGTTGATATTTCCCCATCCCTCGTTAATGCCCTCAGCATCATAATTAAAAGTGGGAACACGCGTGGAGAGAAACTGACATGAGACTTCTGGATAGGTTGGGTAGGCCATGGAGTAAAAACTCGGCATGTTCATCAGTTCCAGCATGGCTCTGACATCTTCATCAAACCCAAGTTTCTTCATCATCTTGATATCAG
This sequence comes from Moricandia arvensis, assembly GCA_905132765.1. NCBI lineage: Eukaryota > Viridiplantae > Streptophyta > Magnoliopsida > Brassicales > Brassicaceae > Moricandia > Moricandia arvensis. Next base: position 31,870 of record CAJHQP010001176.1, on the reverse strand, counting down.
CAAATCTTGTTAGAGGCCAAGAGACACTACTATCCGTCAAATGGCTGTAGAGCTCGGAAACTGTTGGTTCCATAGTCCTATCTCTCTCAACTGTAATTCCCTTCCCTTTGGAGGTGGACTTCTTTGCTTTCTTTGCAGGAGTTGGTTCCTCTTCACAGCCATTAGCCCCATTGGTTTCTCACTAAAGAAGCTGCTCCTTTTCCCCCTCTCTTTTCCTTCGCTTTTGCCCTCTTATCAGCTAGATTTTGCTGTCTGGAAGTCCCCTCTAACCATGGTTGTTCTGGCTCAGGTTGCAGAGGTTTCTTTCTCAATGCAGACTCTCTTCTTTCATCCTCTTTCTTTTCAGCCAGTACTTTCTCTTTGTTCTTATGCCCCATTGGTATCTGCAAGAATCAAACTTGGGGGAAACATTAGCAACAGAGCCAAGAGACAAACTTGAAGGTTCAAATGAGTGAGGTGTTGTAGAATGGAAAATATGTACCTGCAAATTCAAACACTCCTCAATGAACCAAGGTAAACCTTCAATTTCAAAAATCCCCAACTCTCAAGAACCCTAATTTTCAAAACTCAAATCTAACACCAATTGAGTAACCAGTCATGATATATGAATCAAGGAAGATGGAGGGTAGAAATCAAGGTTCAATTTCTAGGTTTTTGGGGCCCCACGAAATTGACCTTTGAATCTGTGTACCTTTTTGAATCTGTGTACCTTTTTGTACATGAATGGAAATTGTTCTCTGATTCACAGGAACAAAATACAGGGGGCAAAGCTTTGATCTTGAATGAAAAATGAATTGATTTGGAAGAGATTTTAGTGAGTGAGAGGTTGGGGGGGGGGGTTGGTGTGTTGTTGGGGATGAGAAGGTATGAAACAAGAGAGAGAGAGGGTGGTGGGGTACGTTTTTAGGAAACCCGGGTGGAGCCCACGAGTTTGGGAAAAAGAACACTTACATGGGTACCCGAAGAGGGAGCAGTGCGGGTGGCCTGACCCGGTGCGGATGCATGCTCCAATTGTGAGTGATAGGCGCGCGGGTGGCCTGCCCCGCTGTTGTCACCCGCTCCGTGTGGGCATCATCTGCGCGCGGGTGTCTCAACACGCAGTGATGACTCGCGCTTTGTACAGCGGGTGCTCCTACCCGTGCCAGGAAGTCTGGTTGAACGGATGCTGAGAGCGGCTGCCTCAAACAGCGGCCAAGATCCGCGCTAGGTGAGAGGCTCTGCCCGCGGTTTCCTTCACCCACAATGGTGTCCCGCTTGAAAGTGCAGGTGGTGCGCGTGGCTTCTATGACCCGCAGTGATCCTCCGCTCTAGTAGCTTACAACGGGATTGACCTGAAACCACTCAAAACACAAATCAAAAGGCCTAAAAAGAAAACCCAAAGAAATATATACATGGATAGACATGGGACTTCCTCCCAAGTGAGCTTGTTTAAAGTCTCTAGCTTGACTTCCTTTCTTTTTGGACTAGGGAAGGTAGGGATCGGAGAGTAGAACCGAAATTCCTTTCTCCTCTTCTGTAGTCCCCAAATAGAGCTTAACTCTCTGACCATTCACCACAAAGTCCCCTCCATATTTGTTCCATAGTACAATTGCTCCATATGATCTAACTTCTTTGATCTTGAAAGGGCCAGACCATCTTGACTTCAGTTTTTGAGAAACAACTTCAACCGTGAATTGTAGAGTAACACCTGGTCTCCCACTTTAAACTCCCTCTTAAGAATCTTCTTGTTATGAAAGGCTTTGGTCCTTTCCTTGTAGATCCTTGAGTTTTCAAAGGCATCAAGTCTAATCTCATCAAGCTCATTCAACTGAATTAACCACTTCTCTTGGACTGTCTTGATATCAAAGTTTAAAAGCTTAACAGCACACAAAGCCTTGTACTTAAGCTCAACTGGTAAATGACAAGATTTCCCATAGACAAGGTTGAATGGTGTAGTGCCTAAGGGGGTCTTGTAAGCTGTCCTATAAGCCCAAAGAGCATCATCATGCTTACTAGACCAGTCTTTTCTTGTAGTTCCTACAACCTTCTCCAAGATGCTCTTGATTTCTCTGTTTGAGATCTCAACTTGTACACTTGTTTGAGGATGATATGGAGTGGCTACCTTGTGTTTCACACCATTCTTTCTAATAAGACTTTCAAAGAGCTTGTTGATGAAGTGAGAGCCTCCATCACTTATCAGCACTCTAGGGACTCCAAATCTTGAGAAGATGATACTCTTGAACATCTTGAGAACAACCTTAGCATCATCAGTGGGGCTATAAATGGCTTCAAACTATTTAGACACATAATCCACAGCTACTAAGATGTATTGGTTGCCAAAAGAAGATGGCAATGGTCCCATGAAGTCAATGCCCCACACATCAAATAATTCAACTTCTAGGATGGGGTTTTGGGGCATTTCATTCCTCTTGGTAATGTTCTCCCTCATTTGGCATGAATCACATCTTAAGACAAAGTCTGGTGTGTTCTTGAACATGTGTGGCCACCAAAATCCAGCTTGTAAAACCTTTGCAACAGTCTTGAAAGTAGCAAAATGACCTCCATAAGATGATCCATGACAATGTGTAAGGATCCCTTCAACTTCCTCTCCAGCCACTACTCTTTTAAAGAGTTGATCCTTGCAAAGAATGTAGAGGTAAAGCTCATCCCAAAAGTATATTTTCATATCTTTGTAGAAATTCTTCTTAGCATAACCTTCTGATCCTAAAGGTTACTTTCCACAAGCCAAATAGCTAACCAAATCAGCATACCAAGGTTATTTTTCCTCACTTGCCTTGGCTTCTTCAAGCTTTCTACCGGTTTTGCACAAATCCATAACTGCTCTAATGGCCATGATCTGCTCTTCCAGAAAAGCCTCATCAATAGGGACCCCACACTCAACTCTCAATCTTGACAAGTGATCAGCCACACCATTTTCAACGAACAGCTTATCTTTAATCTACATATCAAATTCTTGCAACAGAAGAATCCATCTCAATAGCCTAAGCTTAGCCTCCTTCTTAGCTAGAAGGTGTCTCAAAGCTACGTGTTCAGTGTAGACAACCACCTTCGAACCGACTAGGTAACTCCTAAACTTCTCAACGGCGAAAACAATCGCAAGAATTTCCTTCTCTGTCGTGGCATATCTCGTTTGAGCATCATCCAAGGTTCAACTAGCATAGTAGATCGTATGGCTCTTTTTATCTTTTTTGCCCCAAAACTGCTCCCACTGCATAATCACCCGCGTCGCACATGACCTCAATTAAGAGGAGGTTCTAGTCAGGCGGTTGAACTATTGGAGCACTAATCAATTCATTCTTCATCTTTCAGAATGCATTTAGACACTCCTCATCAAACACAAAAACTGCTCCCTTGCAAAGCAACTTGGTCATGGTCTTGCAATCTTGGAGAAATCTTTGATGAATCTTCGATTGAAACCGGCATGATCCAAGAAACTCCTTATGTATTTGAAATTCTTTGGTGGAGCCAAACCAACCATCACAACAATCTTTGCATTGTCTAATTCAATACCTTTTTGAGATCTTGTGCCCAAGCATAATCCCTTCTTTGACCATGAAGTGACACTTCTCCCAATTAAGCACAAGGTTTGTCTCCTCATATCTTTTTAGGACCCTGCACAAATTAGACAAACATGCAGCAAAGGAAGATCCATACACAGAGAAGACATCGATAAAAACCTCCATAACATCTTCAATAAGATCAGAAAAGATAGACATCATTGCTCTATGAAAGGTTGCTTGTGCATTACATAGCCAAAAATTTCATCCTTTGATAGGCAAAGGTACCAAAGGGGCATGTGAATGTTGTCTTTTCCTGATCATTGGATGTATGGGTATTTGTAAGAGCTCTGAGTATCTGTCATGGAAGCAATAATAGGGATGATTTGCAAGTCTCTCAAGCATTTGGTTAATGAATGGCAATGGAAAATGATCCTTTCTAGATGCAGCATTAAGTTTTTGATAATCAATGCACATTTTATAACATGTTATTGTTCTTGTGGGTATCAATTCATCCCTATCATTCTTAATGACAGTGATACCACCCTTCTTTGGAACTACATGCACAGGAGATACCCAAGTACTATCTGAAATAGGGTAAATCACACCAGCATCTAAGAGTTTGAGAATCTCTTTCTTAACAACATCTTTCAAGTTGGGGTTCAACATTCTTTCATGTTCTATAGAAGTCATTGATTCATCCTCTAGATGTATTCTATGCATGGATAAAGAGGGTGATATACCCTTTATGTCTTCTAGCTAGTAGCCAATTGCTTTTCTAAACTTTTTAAGCTCAACTAAAAGTGTAGATAATTGGTTTTCATTGAGTTGGCTACTCACAATTACATGATAGGTGTTATTAGTACAAACAAAAGCGTACCTTACACCATGGGGAAGAGGTTTAAGCTCCACTTTGGGTGCTTTGAGCTCACTCCAATCATCTTGTTGAAGCTCCTCTTGTGATGTTACTGAGGCGGCTTGTTGAGTGGCTTGAAGCAGCTCTAACATGTCTTCGCCAACCTTCTCCATGTGAGAATCCAACATCTTCACATACTCGGTGCTCACCCCATCCTCAATCAATTGGGCTTCCCTATCAATTGTTAGAGAATGTTGTAGAGAATTCTCAAGTGCCATCTCCTCAAGAAACTCATCAGCTAGAGCATCCATGGCCTCAATATAGAACACTTGGCCTTGGATTGTTGCTCTCTTCATCACCTCCTTAACATCAAAGTGAAGAATGTTTCCCTTTCCAAGATGGAGATCAATCTTTCCATCTCTTACATTCACTATAGCTCCAGCAGTAGCCAAGAAAGATCTCCCAAAGATCAAGAGATCTTTAGGCTCCTCATCCATCTCAAGTACCACAAAATCAGTTGGAATCTCACAATCACCAATCATCACTGGGAGATCCTCCAAGATGCCTATAGGGAGCTTCACCAAGCGATCAGCTAGCACTAAGGAGATCCTAAACTTCTTGTACTGAGTGAAACCAAGCTTCTTTGCAACCAACAAAGGCATCAAACTCACAATAGATCCCGAATCACACAAACACCACTCAAACGTCAAGGGTCCAATGGAAAATGGCAATGTGAAGCTGTTTGGATCTTCTAACTTCTTTGGGACAGACAATCTCTAAATGATCGCGCTACATTCATGTTTAAGAATCACCATCCCTTCCATTTCCTTCTTCTTTTTAGTCACAACATCCTTGAGAAACTTATTGTATGGAGGGACTACTATGAAGGCATCTATGATTGGCATAGTGATTTGAAATTCATTCATATGCTTCTCAAAGAGGGCCATATACCTTTCCAATAGTTGCTTCTTGAATCTTCTAGCAAATGGAAGCTTGGGCTCATGGGGAGGAGGAATGAATGAAGCTCATTTGGAAGAAGAAGAGGTTTCAGTCTTGTCTACTTTCTTCTTTTCCTCTCTAACCTTTCCTTTTCCCTTAGCCTCAACTATTTTCTCCAAAATCTCCCCATTAACCTTATCATCCACAATCACAACATCATCATCAATGTTGATGACCACCTCCCCAGCTTGCTTCTCATTATCCTTAATGAGAACTCTTGTTGGAAGCTCTCTGCCACTCCTAAGGGTGATGGAGTTCAATGTCTCTTTGGGGTTTTGCTCAGCTTTTGCGGATTGAGCTCATTGTATCTCCCATCAATCTTGGTATGGATGTTTTTAAGTTCATCCCCAATGTGTTTCTCATTTCGTGCTTCAAACTCTAAAAATTGTTTCAACGTAGACTCCACGCTTGTATCCCAAGGCTGATCTTGAGAAGAGCTTCCTTGAACATGATTGGACTGCCGTCCTTTAGAGTTAAAGCCCGGAGAGTAAGGTTGCTTGGGCGGGTAGCCACTTTGTTGGTTATTGTAGGTTGGTTTCTGTTGGTAGTTGGTTGGATATTGGGGTTTTGGTTGGATATGGGTTTTGGTAGTGGTTATTGGGTTCTTTCTTATACCATTGCCCATTCGCGTTTATAAAACACAACTCATGCTTTCCCTCTAAGCCCTCTACCTCAGCAACCTCCAAATCTTCTTCTTGCCCTTGCTTGCCAACAAAGTTCACCTTCTCTTGTTTTGCTCTATCTAGAAGGAGCATGTCCAGCTTGTCTTGAAGAGATTTCAGCTCCTTTCTTGTGTGGGAGTCCTCACCACCTCCACCTTGGTTTTGCCTATCATAGTCATCATTGTACACAGAGTCACTTAGTGCCATGTTCTCAACAAGTTCCATGCCATCTTGAGTTGTTCTTCCCAAGAAAAAACCATTGCTGGTTGTGTCTTACATACTTAGAAACTTAGGCAAAGCTCTTCTGTAGAAGGTACTTAGTAAACTCTCTTGAGTGAAACCATGGTGAGAGCATTGTGTTAAGTGGCTCATGAATCTCTCCCAAGCCTCAGCAAAACTCTCTAGATTCCTTTGGTGAAAACCAGATCTCATTTCTCAACTTAGCAGTTCTGGAAGTGGAGAAGAATTTGTTGAGGAAAACCCTTTTGCATTCCTCCAAAGTTTGAACATAATCCCTTGGTAGAATTTTCTCCCATAAGTGTGCTTTGTCTCCCAGGGAGAAGGGAAACAATCTCAGCTTGAAAGCATCCTCTGAAACACCATTAGTCTTGGTTGTTCCACACAACTTATCAAAGTTATCGAGGTGGTCTAGAGGATCCTCAGAAGGGAGACCATGGTACTTGTTGCTCTGGATCATGTTAATCAAGCTGGACTTGATCTCAAATTTGTTGTTCTCCACAGCTGGGGCTCTAATGCCTTCCCTAGTCCCATGGATGTTAGGCTGGTCATAAGTGCCATCCGCTATAGCTTGGCGTGGGGGGGTGTTGTGGCCTAAGGTTTGCAGCTCCTTGGCCATTTTCATCTTGAGCTCTCCTTTGAGGAGCTCCCTGAGGTTGTTGTCTATGTTTGTCACCTTCATAGACATCTTCTTGATGAGGGTCATGATATTCTTCTTCTATGTCTAACCCCAATATATCCAAGTGCACCACTCACTCTTCTCTTCTCTTTCTTGCAAATTCTCTCTCTAAAGCTCCGATGTTATTTCCTCTTGAACAAGGTTTTTCGTTCATCTCCTCAAGTTCATACACCTAAGGATGCAAAGAGTAATGAAGAAAGAGTGTCAATAATCAAATAAAATAAAACAAGACTTAGTCTCAAGCAATGACTAAATCTCATTGTCATAATCAACTTAGAACTGGCAACGACGCCAAATTTGATAAGGACTTTTGTGAATCCTAGATCAAAGTAGTATAGTTGATTGTCAATCCAATCCTAAGTGACCATGATGCAATGAGAATACAAGTGTATGCTTAATCTAAGTGCAATCAAGGTTTAATTCTGAACAAGTGACAATGAACTAAGAGAGCAAACAAATAAATAAACTTGCAATCAAAGTGATCAAGTAGGACTCATGGGCTTAGGCATTTGATTTCAAGTGACTAAAACCCAACCTAGGGACTTCAAGCTTTCAAACAAATGGTTTCCTTAAGTCTAAAACACTAAGATAGACTAACTCTTTCCCAAGATACTAACCCTTATGCCTTAGTGTATAAGGCATCAATTCCCATTGCCTTAATACATTCAAACATGCAATCTAATCAAGTCACTCTGGAATTGAATCTCAAGTACAACAACTACAATTGTTCACTTGACAGTAGCAATATCCGATTCTTAGTTTATCAAGTTTTGGCGCCGTTGCGACATGGACCAGCTTTTACCTATATTTTCTTGATTTTATACTTTGTCTAAGACATCTAACTTGCTCTATTTTCTTGTTTACAGGTGATGTTCCAGGTGTATGTCAAGTAGAAATACTCAAAGCAACACCTCAAGTCCGTTAATCACCCTCAGCAATCAAGAACTCGCAAGATTAGAAAGGAACAACTAAACTCAATCAAGACCTACTCACGCCAACATGGGCGATCATAACAATGGACATGATCTCACTGCTGCAATGGCCCTGATGAAACAGCAGATGCAACAAGCCTTGCAAGCTCAATAAGCGGCTGCTCAGCAGCAGCAGCAATAGGAGCAACCAACTCGGATTGGAGAAAGGAATCTTCCTCGAAACTTTCCAACCAGTCGCTCAGCCATTGTTCCTCCACCCTGTGCTCGACAGGATTTCGAGATCAAGGCCTCCATGATCTCTCTGGTGCAGAGAAAGATGTTCCATGGTCTCCCGACAGAAATACCAATGGAACATATCAAAGCCTTTGAGGAGATATGTGCTATGACTCGCTCAAACGGGGTTTCACCGCACCAACTTGGGTCGAATTTCTCCTTGTCCTTCTACTTTCTTTTTCTTTAATTATTTTTATTTTTCTCTCTTCTTTTTTTTCTTGTAAATAACCAAGCAGCTTGGTTCTGTTAGAATCTATAGACATAAGAGAAAATGGTAAGAAATGAGAAATAGTAAGAAGTTGAAACTGATCAAGCAAGTATGCTCTGATACTACTTAATACGACGTGAACCAAAGAATACACTTTCTTAGATGGTTGAAGGATAAATACACATTTAAAGGGTTGCTAACACCATCAAAAGGATGGATGGAGTGAAAGGTCGCACAAATGCTTGAGTGAAAGGTCGCACAAATGCTTGTAGAGAGGTGTTTTGATTTACCCTATAATGGCTCCCCCTTTGGATATGACATACCAAAGCTTTAGCCAAGTCGATTGCTAGATATGACACACCAATAATCAAAGATGATCCCGAAGGAAAAAAAAAAGAGTTTTGACCCGGTTCATTAGAAAATATCAAAAGTTTGTGTTTGCAAGAACCACATAGGCTTTATGTATAACGCAACAAGGAAAACAAAGCAAAAATTTAAACTAAAAGAACTGGCCAAAGACAAAGAAGAAAACAAGGTTTGACTTTGCAAAACTCGCTTTGGTCGAAGAAAACGACCCAAAATCTTCCAAGGCCGAAAGACAAATACAAATGAATTGGGTCATTTCTTCTTTGTGTTTTTCCACAACCTCTTCGTAACCCCTGACCTAGGTTCCCTCCTTTTTAGTTCGCTAATCTCATCTAACTCGTTCAAGTATTTAGCTTGGCCTAGCACAACCTGATGAGCTTATCCAAACTTGTCCTGATGAGCTTGTTCAAACCCGACCTGATGAGTTCGCTAATCTCATCTAACTCGTTCAAGTATTTAGCTTGGCCTAGCACAACCTGATGAGCTTATCCAAACCTGTCCTGATGAGCTTGTTCAAACCCGACCTGATGAGCTCGTTGAACTGACCTAATGAGCTCGTTGAACTGACCTAATGAGCACGTCCAAGAAAGCTTTTGTTCCTTGCTTTGGCCATTGGTCATCCTCTTTGGCCAGTCGTCCATCCGGTTCAACCAATGGTTCATCCAACTTCGTCTCCTCGGTCATGCACGTATCATGTTTGGTGAGAACTTGTGTAGGGACCCGATATTTTTTCCCCAAAACCGACTTGGAAGATCATACTAAATATATGTTGTTAATTAAAACCTGAATCATTTTTAGTTTTGTCGATTTATTTCCCGTACATTTTTGGGCTGAGTTTTAGGTAATTCGATTTGTAATATTTGTTAAATTAATAAAATTTCAGTGAAGAAAAAAAAGGGAAAAGGTGAACAAAAATCAGAAGGGTTAGATTGCAACACGTCATCAACGGCATGTGGCCAACAATTTGTTCACTAAATCAACGTCAGACTGTACGGACTTGGGGTCCCTTTCAGGTGGACTGGGCCTAATGCGAATCTCCCTTTTTATACTTTCTACTCGACAGACATTTTTCTTCACTCTCGTGTTGTGTTCCACAATAAAATTCATATAATGCGCATATTCACTATATAAAGTTATGGTTCCCGTAAAATACATTTCTTTTTTTCTGAGTTAAGTTAATAATTGGTCCTAATTATATATATATATATGTAGAGAGAGAGAAAGAAATTGCATTTCATATACAAGAGAAGCTGGGAAATTTACAAATCTGGAAAATAGACTTTTGCGATATTGTACGGTTCATTTTCGGACCAAAATGGCCCTATAATTTTGATCTGTGTATCTATGTTTCGTTCTCTCTCCTTATATATACTAGATCGTCTTCCGCGCTACGCGCGGATAATTTACTTTTAGTTTTGTTACTGATTCTGTTATGGGAATATCAATTGTTTATAAATTAATTAGTGTATAGGATATAGTATAAGAGGGGGGGTTGCTCAGTTTTTAGTTATTTGAATGTTTCATATAGGTTTTTTGGTCTCTTCGTAATAAAAATCTTTTGATTAATTTGCCAATATACCAAATTTGAGTTCAAAATATTTATAGAAAATTTGAAAGATGTTGGGAAGTTATTTTAGTTGTTTTTTCTTGAATACTATTTTATGAGTTGTAGATGAGAAGTTTATATCTAACTCATGTATTAAATTTGACTATTATCTTTCCTTTAAAATCTTTGGTGATTTTTATTATTTTGTCAAGAATATGATGAGATGACTTATAGTTTTCTTGTAAATAAAAGTTATTAATGAGTATATCTTAGACGATTAAGACTATTTAATAAAAACTATTTAATGAAATATGTGTTTTCACGCAACATATGGATTGTGTCTTATAAATTTTTCTCCAATCATTTTACTTATATTTATTTTAGATTGTTCAAAAAAAATTGTAGTAAAGAAATAAGAAGATGTAGAATGTTAAATTTAATAAAAGAAAGTAACGATCAACAAAATCAATGATGTTGATGCTACATACTATGTACTTAATTAATTTACTCCAAACTATTTTCCAGTCGAAATTGTGTTGTGAGCTTAAAAAATGTTGATACTTATAACATAATTATAAACTTATAAGTTTTTATTTTATATGTCATTTAGTTGAATATCTACTTTTTCTGAACAACAGTTGAATAGCTACTAAATAATTAATATTAATGGCACATGAGTTTTAACGAAAACAAATTATTATCTCTTTTTGTATCACAATAAATTATTATTTATACTCTAAACCTTAATTCCAGATTTTAAGTTTAACACATTATTATAGATGATACATGACTTCAAATCCACATGTAAAGATATAATTTATATAATTAAACATGTAATTTATATAATTAGTCAAAAAGATGTAATTTATCTAATTAGTCAAAAAGATGTAATTTATATAAGAATTTTTTTTGTAACTGATGAATTGTTGTTGATTTGTTATATGATTAATGCTGATTGAAATGTATAAAAAGAACTGTGGAGCTAATTTAGGAATTTTTGGTTTTTAGATACTTGAGTATACTTTTTAGCGTAAACGATCATTCAAATAAGATACACTATAGCATACGGTGAATATCCAAATTCTATTTATGGTGTTACTGTTAATCAAATGTCTTTTTCTTCTGCTAAAACTGTTAACTAAATATCTACAATTGAAAATGAGAGTCTCTACATATATGATAGCTTATGCGTAGTTTATAAGTGCAAACTAAATCCTCACAATATATGCATTCTAACAACATCTCTAACTTACCTTTATTTCCACCTGTATAATAATATTTAAGGATAAAATTACTCCAACTCATTTTTATTTTTAGAATAGAGATTCCTATTTTTGTCTCTATTTAAAAAAGAAAAAATAGCATTCATCTATAATTTACTTTAATATTTAGAGATTTCTATTTTAGAGAAATACATTAGAACAAACTCAGTTTTATTATGGAGTTCATTTATTTTATAGGTAAAAATAAGGAAAATTGTCAAAAATACTATTTTCCTTGTACTACTTTTTATTTTTACCTTAATCACTTTCACTTTTACTTTTTAAGAGGCAAAAACACACTTATAGCCTTTGAGTTAATTAAGCTAAGACTTAGGGTTTAGAGTTGAGAGGTGGGGGTAGAGTGGGGTAGGATTTATGAATGTAAAATTTAGGATTCTAATTAATTTTTTTAAAATTTGTTTCTTAAAAAATATGGTATTTATGAAAATATCTCTTTAATAAAAGTAAAAATGAAAAGTGATACAACAAAAGTGGTAGACTTGAAATTCTCCATAAAAATAAGGTAATACATTGGAGATGATTTAAAATTCTAATATCTTTAGTATTCGAACTTCTAAGTACATCGGTGATATTTTTTAATTTTTAAAATTATTTATCTAGTAGTAGACAACAATTGGGTACTTTTGAATACTTGATTTTTCCAGCAGCATGATCGATTGGCCATCTACAATCCAATAAACAATGAATACACTCTTTACTTTCCCAATTGCTCTTTTGACGCTTTAACCAATCGATTAAACTAAATAAATTACTTTTTGGTTATTATTCTTGTAAATATCCCTTATATTTTACAATCCGATTTATATTAGGAAAAAAGTGAACCATATATAACTTACCTGAAATATATTAATTAACTAAATAGATAAAGAGAAATTGTCAAAAATATCACTTTCTTTGTACCACTTTTCAAAAATAACTTAATCATTTTTACCCTTGTTTTTAAGATGAATTTAGGGTTTAGAGTTAAGGGGTGGTGTAGGGTGGGGTAGGCTTTAAGAATCTAAAATTTAGTATTCTAATTAATTTTTTTTTTAAAATTTCCTCTTAAAAGGTAGTATTTTTCAAAATATTTCTTTAATGATGGTAAAAATAAAAAGTGGTACAACAAAAGTGGTAAACTTGAAATTCTCCCATGGATAAAAATATTTATATATATTTTGATTTATTCTATGATCTCAAAAGTTTTCCTCGTTTCTTTGGCTGAGTATTTTGCATTTGATGAGTATACAATAGATATTGTAATGAATGACATTGTCTTTAGATTATACATTAATAATTAAATTTAGATATTATTAATTTTAAAGTAATCTAAATGCAATAATTTATTTTTTACAAAAAAATGCAATAATTTACAAAAAAAATTGTTTGAATGTTCTTTTGACCTACCTATGTCTGTATTTAAAATCATACATTTGAAAAGTGTAATCATATTCGAAGAATGAGACATGAGCATTATAAAATTTGTATTTCTAATAGTTTTAGTTGACATATATGTACGTTGGTTTATTTAATGCAACCGAAGAAAATAATATCTCAAATGTGATTTATATCAGCATGATAAACTGATGGCAAGTATAATAAACATACATCAGCATGGTAATTTATTTATTATGGCTTCCAAAATAATTTTATCATTCTGATAACAACACATCTAAATTAATAAACATATATCATATTTATTTGTATGACTTATCAATTTGGTTTGCGTAAGTATTTCATAGATAAGGAAGTCATGGTTTGGGTCAAAAGATCAAATTTTAGCCAGCGTATGTGTCGATCTCTCACTATCTTTGGGTTCAGTCTCCAATTCATTACTCTCAATTTCATGTTTTTTGGTAACAAAATCAGGTGGAGCCTAACATTAACAACGGTAATCAGATAACAAAGTGATCATTAACTCTATACTCTATTATTAACAAAAAGTAATGTTAACAAAAACACAATACGGCAAACAATTGTGTGATACTATTATCTAATAAAATCACCGAAAAAGTTGCAGTAAGATAAACAAATAATTCTACCTTCTTATAGAGAAAGTGTAAAGATACTAAATTATTTCACGATTTAAGCAAAGACATATGACAAAAGTTAGGTAATACATAAAATATTTCGTCCAAATTATCAACAATTATCCCATAGAAGCCGAAAACCACATGCACTCTCATAAATACCTGACTCCTATATTTACACACACACTTCTTTCCCTCCAAATCCAAATCCAAATCAGTAGATATCATTTCACAAACAACAAAAATACAACACAGTTTCCGTACCTATACTCTGAAATCCATCAAAAGTTCAAAACCCACCAAACATATTTGCTTCATTACAAATTCACTTGGGAAACCAGCAGCAAAAAAAAAAGAATCAAAACTTGGAACTTATAACCATGTTGTAGCTCAGTGTTTCTTGCTATACCGTTAACATCATCAGATTTGACGTGCCAATCTCTGTAAAATTTTCATGTCACTTAACAATCTCTCGTGTTTCCCTTGAAGTCAAGAAGCGCTAAGTGTTATAAATCTGAACAGTTGTGGAGACTTGCTTTCAGCGGATTACAATGTGATATTGAAAATGTTTAAAGAAGATATAGAATGATGACGTTATCTTCACCTGTCAATTTAAGTTGGGTAGTGATATCAGCTCCATACGTGAATCAGCTACTTCCAGGTCACAATATATCTGCATAAATAGGAGCAAACCCACAAAACATGAAACCTTCCTCTCTTTTTACATTAATAAAAGATTCTAGAAGAGGTTTAGAGGGGGTTGGACATTCGCTTCAGCTGTGGGATTGACTCTGCTTGACGCAAAGAAAGCTCCACCAAGTATAACACTCTTCTTCATTTGACTTGCAAAGAACTATAAGTTTGATGGCCTAAAACGAAAGAAACATTCATGTTGATAAACTCTCTTTTCTCACTTATGTTCCAGCTATTCCCTTTGGAAGACCAGTATCTGCTTTCAAATCCATTCAAGAAGTTTGAAAACAATGAGAAAGACACTTGGCAAAGAGAAACTTTCAATAGCGGCACATTCTGACAGTTAAAATTTTTTATACCTCACGAAACGCAAGAGCATCATTTTCCCCATCTTTGGTGACTGTAACAACACGGCCACTTCTCCTTAGAGATTGTACCAGAAGAAGATTGTCAGCGGGTGATGATTGCCTCATAACATTATACGTGAAGCAACAAAGTTATAAAAGAGTCAAAAAAAGAATGAGTCACTTATCTCATAAGAAGGCATTCAAGACCCCCAAAGTTTTGCAGCAACATTGATGGCTTCCTGCAAGAATGATCCCTCAAAATCATATGATCTTGTAATATTCAATACATAAACTGCACTCCCCACTTGCATTTGACAAACTCTGATCTAATAATAGAAGTTAAACTCAAAGGCAGACCCAATAGTGACTATAAAGAACCAAAAAAAGAAATGTAATCAAACTGCTATCCTATATACTAACATGATATCAGAGAACCCAAGTTTGCAACAGAAAAAAGAAACTGTAACCAGAAACATAGAAAAAGAACTACAATTTTCTCATTCAACGAATCTCGTTCCTCAAACGTCTTGTCAAGAGTAATCTTTCTGAGTTCACTATGCATACTGTTCAAGCTAAGAGTACAGCAGCGCATATCGGAATCGCAGCGATGTAATGTAAGACTGCAGATGTAAATTCACAACTCAACATATTAAGAGAAAGAAACTTAGGAAAATGAAGATAATAAGCTTTATGTACAGAACAACATATATGGGTTTAGGAAAGCCCGAACATTGTATTTGAGATGAGGATTGTGGAGGCTAAGCATGAGAAAGTTCATATCGAACCCTTCACTGGAACCAGTCCCACCTATTTTTCAGACTGATTTCTCGTAGTTTTTAAGACATTCTAAGAACCCCACAAAATTTCAGAGCTCTGGATCTTATGGTTAAATGATCTCCCGTGAAGGTAAGGTTCTAATAATCCCACAAAGTCTTTGAGCTCTGGATTCGTGGAAAGGTTTGGATCTTATTCCTTCCCGTTCGTGGGATTTCTGGATTTTGATTGGTAAATAGTGCCGTCGTGGAAGGTCTGAGTGCTTTACATAGAAGGAAAAATAGGGGGAGGTGAAACGGAAATTAAAGAAGGAGTAAAGAAAATAGTAGGTAGATCAAGAGTGGGTCACGTAAACGGCGAATTGCAGAGAACTTGATCGGTGTTAACGAAGAGGAAGAGGCGGAGAAGATCAACACTTAATGCTTGAGACGATAATAAGTTTAGGCAGCATGGGTTCGATATTGGCCGTTTTAAAAGTTTGACAGCCCACATTAATAGCCCGGCTCGAATCCGTGTTGAGAAAAATTGATCTGCCATGTCAATTTCAAACTTTATGATAGGTTGATTTAATTAAGTGACGTGGCGTAGAATTTGAGATTATCCAACTTTTAATATAGTATAGATGAAAAAGTACATCAATATATGTATATCTCATATTAATTGCTTCTTTCTCTTTACAATTTCTAAAACTTTATCAGAAATTATTTTTCAATTGAACAAAATGAATAAAGAAAAAACTTCACTGAACTTTTTTTGTTCAATCTTAACAAATTCGAATTCCACGTTCTTCTTCCTATCAAGCTTCACTTGTCGCCGTCTGCAACCGCTCCCGATTCACCATGAACCTAAGCTCCGACTTCTTCTATCCACAACCGCGTTTGAATGTATGTCGTCAACATCAAGCTTATCCTTCACGGCGGTGCTCACCATTCACCTCTGTTTACGTCGAGTTCGAGACCGTCGCAAGATTCACATGGCATACTCCTCAGTCACCACATCTTTAGTCGACTTGCTATACCAAGGTCGTCATCGTTAATGCTCATCCTTGCCCTTTCCATCAAGCTCCAGATCTAGCGAATAGAATGGTCGATATATCCAATGGTGACTTTCTATGTTTTTGCACGATAGGTCCATAACGTTTTGATTCTTATCAATTTGACCCCAAATGTTTTAGATTTACAAAAACATCCTTGCTAATCAACCCAAAATCTTTTAATCGTTTAATCTAGCCAAGTGGGTTATTCGACAGTTACATATTTTATTAGATGGTTACATATTTTATTAGACTTTACACATTTTGTTAGCAAGCTATATGAATAGAAAAAATAATAAACGGTTACATATTAAATTAGACGGAAAAATAATGTTGTTAGCAAGCTATATGAGCATATTACATATGATAATAATAGTATTATTGTATTATTGTTTTTAAAGATTTTCCAATGTGTACTATTTTTTTTTTTAAAAACAACTAATAAAATTGTTAGATATACTTAAAAATATTTATTTAACCAACAGTTATTTAAATCATTGCTAATATTAAGTTTAGCCAAATATATGAATTTGTGTACATCCAATAATCCATACACTCTAACATTAGTGTTGATTTCCACATTTTAAATGCACATCGTATGTAAAAGTCTTGTACATGCAGAATGATTGTAACCAAACCTTAACATTAAATCCACACCGGTCGCCTCACTAAACATTTCATAAGTTCCACAGAAAATACTACATTTAACATGTGATATTGGACAACTAATACAAAAACATTATTCTAAACATTTGAAATAAAAAATTTCACCCAAATAAATATCAAAACTGCCAATTTAAAATTTGCTATAAACAATCCTACAAAATTGTATCACACTCTGTTGAAAACTAATATTATTTTTAGCTGAAAATAGAATGTTTTATCCGGTCAACAATTTTGAGTTATGAGTGCACATCTGATGGAAGTTTCTAACAATCATTTTAGGAGAAAGTATTTTAAAATATTTGAGAGAACTTGGCGTATCTTTTCTACAACAAACATTGTAAAAGCCTAATAATAGTTTTGTTTGGTGAAAAATATTATTATTATTATCATATGACTATTTCTATATTTATCCTTGACAATATTTATTTTAGGTTGTTAGTGATATATTGTGTTTCGTATATTATTAAGCATCTACTTTAGTCAAGTAAGTGTTTATATATTGCATATAGACATCATTAGGAGTTGCATATGTACATTTTGCATACACATGGGCTTGGAGTACATAACCAGATGTTTTTGGCAAAAAAACGAAGAAAAATCTGCACTATTGTAAAGTTAGGGGTCAAATGAGAAAATTTTCAAAAGAGCAGGGACCAGTTTTGAAACAAAAACAACAAAAGATGGATCATCAGCTGCAATGAGATTGCATCGATCGAACTGGGAAGACCCAACCGCTCGATTCATCATGCTCGAACCACAACACTCGATCCAGCCCAAGATGGACGAATCAAACGCTTACGAAAGACCGTTCTGATTCAATCTTCTCGACTTAAGCCTCACCTTGCGCCCACAATAGGATGATGAAGAGGTGACGGCAGCCTGAAGAGAAGACGCAGACACAGCAGCGCTCTGGTGCGGCGGAGATGCGGTCACAACGATGGGACAGAGACACAGGCGAGACGAGACGACAAACCAGCCAGCATAGTACCGTTGATCGGAAAAAGGTGCAACGGCAGAGGCTCGAACTTGAAAATGAAAATTTTACGTGTATATATATATATATATATATATATATATACTTTATAATAATTTATATTATTTCTCTATATTAATTTAGACTACCTAGTTAAAGAAAAGAGTATTGACAATCATGTTTTTAGTGTATTTCATTGTCACAAAATATTTAATTATAGGGTATTTTCAAGCAATTGCTCTTATATATATATATATTAAATTAGACGATGTCACAAAAAAAAAAGACAATAACCAAAAAATGATTCATATTTATTTTGCTTAAGAAAAATGATTCATGTTGTTATTGAAAAACTTCGATTCTTCTAATTAATTGGGTTATATGGCTCTCAATACCAGCAGCATAAATCCAACGATTGATCTAAATTTCAAAGATTCACCATTACCAACCATTTGCTACAAATATCTCTTAAGCAATTTCAAATATAAAAATACATTTCTTGAGAGTTAACAAAGGGTTATTTGTACCTTTCGTACCTTCTATGGGAGCATGGTCAAAGTCACTCGTTTTAAAGTTCCTTCCTCCATGTACTCCACCGAGTCATCCATGCCCCGCAGCTATGATCTTAAGTTGGTGCAGAGCCATATTGAAATTTTTTGGCCTTCACTTGAGGAAGGTACTAAACTTAGCAGAAGAAGTCTCTGCTGAAAGGAGCCCCTCCCTCATTGCCGAATCTCCCTGTTTCGAAATTGCCACCTCCGGAACTAAAGGAAGATGCCTCGCTTCGTTTTCCATGGGCTGCAAGGGTGAACCTGGCTTCGAGAAACTTGTTTCGTGCTTCCAGACCAACCTTCAAACTTGATGGCACTCCTGAGATCCTCATCCCAACTAAGGTACTTGAACTTGGCCCTAAGAACGTAGGAGAATATGTAATCGGTCAATTTCATCGGTGTTATGTTCCCTCTGGTGGTCTAATGCATGATGTTGTTAATTGTATTTGGGATAGAAGTTGCAAAATTGTTAGTCGAAAATCAAGAGAATCATCCTACCTTTTCCATGTTCCGTACAAAGAGACAAGACAATGGATTATTCAGCAAAGTGTTTGGCATATCGATGATTGTTTAATGTTTGTGGCTCCTTGGAATCAAGTAGGTTCACTGAAGATCCCTGATATCTCCACTGTTCCAGCTTGGTTGACTTTAAGGAATATCTCAACGAGTTGCTATCTAAGACTTGGAATTTCTCACATTGCTTCCGGCCTAGGTGAGCCTATGCTCACTCACAAGCCAAGGCTAGATCCGTTCAACATAGGAGAGGCAGAGATTTTGGTGGAAATTGAGCTTCTAAAGAATTTCCCCTAACATATCGCATTAGACGATAAGCTGGGTAACATATTTTTAGTTGATGTGATCTACTCTTGGATTCAATCTACTTGTGAAAGATGTGGGAGCCTAGGTCACAAAGCAAAAAGATGTTTACTTAAGGAAGACAATTCTGTTCCCACTAATGAGAGTAGACAAGATCAAGAAGAGGAGACGACTCATGTGGTCGTTATTGACTCTATTGTGGCAAACTATGAATCTAGTAAAGAGTCACCAGAGAGCATCATGCCACAATACATAACAAATGTCCTGCCAATTCAAAGAGTAGCTAAGTCTTCAGCAATGCTTCATCCCCGTCATTCTCCTTTCCAGTTCGAAAGGTCAGAAGCTTCCTCAACAAAAACAGATTTTTTGTCTCCTCAGGGAGCTATTTCTCCTAAGGATAGCTCAATTGCTTTTGATCACTTGTCCCCAATTGCCAAGTCAACTTCAGCCTCTACACTAGCAGGTTCACCATCTGCTCATACTACTCCAACCCAAGTTATGGAAAATGTTCCATCTTCTATTATCATGAATGAGGATGCTACATTCTCAGGAAATGATCCATCAAACAAGACCCCTCAATCAACCAAGTTCATCTAAGAGCATGGTTATATGGAGAGTGATTTCCATATTGAGCAAATGGATGAATATGGAAGTGAGTCAAGAGGGGTAGGCTGCTCAAGCCTACACAAAGGTACCAAGAGATGGAATGGAATACAGTTCGTGGACGAGGAAAACGAGGCCGTAAGGGTCTAGGTTCCTAATCTAGCGCTCAAGAAACTTTCCATGTTTGGTTAAACTAAAGAGTTGTTCTGACTTCTTGGGTTTCTATAGCTCTTTCAATGCTTACTTTAAGTATCAAGCTTTTTCAAACTATGTGATCTAACAAATCACATCTTGTACTTTGTCTTTTACATGAATGCCCTTTTTACAAAAAAAAAAGAACCTTTCTGCCATGAAATTTTCAATATTATTGTGATTTGTGTATAAATAATTTAAAAACTGCTATGTTGTTAATTCTATAGTTTAACCACTATGACGCATCTGGCAAGTGGTTTTATATGATGCGCACATGATACTTTATTTTAAAGTTAATAAATTAATTATAATTGTGGTAATCTTTTTCTTTCATGAAGTTTTTAAACGCAATGTTTACCCTAAACCAAGCAACCTTTATCGTAGAGAAGTAGATGATAAATTTAAGAGAAACATAAATAAAATTATTCAATGGATTTGGAAAGACAAGAACTTTATTTTGATTAAACTGTTTAAAAAAAGATAATTGACAGATCTACTGTGGATGGTGGCGACGGGTCTTGATCAACTTCAATCACTGATGGTTCTTCATTTGATGATGATGAAGTTCTTGCTGCAAACTATGGATACTTCGAAAGGCAGCATGAAATTCTATGAAACCGTATTCTCTTTTACTATGTTACTATCAACAGAACAATATAAAGATTTGTCTTCTCTCGTTTGATCCTACTAGAGTATTAAAAAGGGTGTGGCAGTAATTCTCAATTCAGTCTGAAACATGGAATTTTTGGTTTAATACAAAGATTATCTCATTTGAGATTCAACTATTCGAGAAGCAAATATGGAGTTTTTATATGAAAAAACTTGAATCATCCATACGCAAAGTAGATGTATGTTAGTTTAGTTTGGATCCCTACTGGTGTATCCATTTCTACATGTTTTGCTAGTTATGATTGTTTACAACTCTTTGCCTATAAGGCTTAATAATACAATCCCTCGTAAAAAACTAAAATCTAGAGACTAAAGTTCCTCTTAAAAGCATCAGGGTACAATGTGGTCAACAAAGTATTTCAAAACACTTGAGACGGAAATACTTTTCAATTATGTAATTTTCAGTTATACATACACCGATGTATCAGTTAATTCTGGATAGATATGTTTGGCGCCACACAAAATCAGTAGTATATTCAGTTAAATTTGGATAGACCTATTTAGATTCACTAAATTGCGACTCACACATGATCTTATTCTAGAACCAAGTAACACAAGTCTACAGAGTAATGTGTAGAAAATAAAAGCTCCGAGAAAGATGAAACACTTAGTGTGGCAATCTCTTGGGCTGCAAAGCGACCGCAAAGAGGCTCACTTATAGAAAATTGGTGGCTCAGTGGAGTCGATTAACCATCTTCTTTTTGAATGCCCCATAGCCTTGCAGAATTGGTCTTTATAAGACTACACATCCCTTCCAGATTATTTCTCGAGTACATCTATAAACCAAAACATCAATTTTTTGTTCTGGAAGAGAAAAGAGGTGGCTCCACTGGAACCAAAATTTGACATCTTCCAATGGATCTGTTGTTACATCAAGAAGGTGAGGAATGACAAACTCTTTAACGTGAAAGTTATCTTCCGGATTGACATTCTCCAACTTGCTACCCTTGAGGCAGAATATTGGAGAAAGGCAAACCAAAAAGAGGAAGTGAATGAGGATCATGATGACCCTCCTACCAAAATTGTTGAGACAATATCCCCTTGTATACCTTGAATCCCAACTTGCCGAATTGATGTTTTGTTGATCGATAATGTGTGTGTATAGAAACCACTCAGCCTTACACGCTGAGATGAAAGGATTACTTTGGGTAACTTTAATGCATGAGAGACATGAGGATCTAATCGATCAATTCCGAGCCGGACTGCCTAGATATAGTAGATATGAATACGAACCCAGTGGAGTGGAAACATTCGCTTTGGAGATTGATACATTCTAGAGTCTACATGATAACTTTGAGAATGCAAGCATGATTTATATCTCCCGAAGCAAGAATGGTCGGCAGGCTCATTAGCAAACGTGGCTAGGACTAGAGAAGTTATTTTAAGCCATATAGATCAGATACAGTCAGATGAATGTGCTTTTCGAAGAAAGGTCTCGTCTCATCAATACTTGGTTTAGTTTAAGTGTAAAGCTGGCAAAAAAACATATACCGCTTTATAACTTATAAACTATTTCTAAAGTTATTAGAGTTATGAGTTTGATTTGCGTCCTCAAAACCAATGATTATTTCTTGGTATACAAAATATTACTTAATAAAAATCAAAATTTTATAGATAATTTACGTATTTATAAGATTTATATATTCTTATTTTTAAATGTGTTTACATTACATATATAGTTATATCTACTAATTATTAATTTTTTTATACTGTTTTCATTTATTTATCTAATTAATTTAAATGAAGTCATAATATTTCATGTTAGTTATTTTTTTAATATTATAATATAAATCAGTTAATACGATCTTCTAACTTGTGATTACTTAATAAATGTTTTGCAATTTTATAGAATAACCTTTAAAAAAATTCTCAATCACAAAAATAACAGTTATGACCCATACCACTACATATTTGAATAAAATATATTGGAGAAAATTTAATATTTTAATTTATCAAATTTCTATATTGAACTAATTTCAATATTTAACTTTGACATTTTTTATTTTATATACTAAAGGTACATATTATTAGTTTAAGTATTTAGATTTTTATTTTTGATATGTTAAATATATATAGTAATAAAAATTAAAAAAAAAATTAATGTCAAAAAGATGATTGCAATAGTTTGTCCATGTTTTTATCATTTTATGGGATCATTACCTTTTTAGTCTTTTTCTCTCTAAGGTTTCTTGTACTCTCTTAATGATTTATATCATATTGAGTTCGTACCAAATTCTAAACTTCCCTTATTGAGATTTTGACTGTAAGCATATCACCTATTGAGATACTTTTTGTTAGAGTTATACAGTGAGTGATCATTACACTATAAAATCAGGATATTGGGTGGCTAGAAATACTAAGCCAAGAACTTGAGATCATATTTTCAGATCCCATTATCACTAGGCTTCAAGCCTTTGCTTAGAAGAACAATTCTCCTCATAATATGTGTCATCTCATATGGCAGATTACAACAAAGCTTTATCATCTACGTCATCATCCCCATCGATTTTCCCGATAATGAGTGTTGATACCAACTTGGACTACCTCTTTTGGCGAAAAATTGATATTGAAGATATGGATTTTGATAGAGATCCTTATATATGGATAATTTGTTATCTCTAGAAAACCCGAAACGATAAATTATTTAAAGGTATCAACAATGATCCTTTAGAGATAGTTATACATGCAGAAAGTGAATGTCAAGCCTGATTTGCGGCAAATACAACAACCATAGAGTAAGTGCAATCACTACATCGTCCAATGATTTCTCAACCCGTAAGCTTACAAACATATGTATGGTGGATTAATTATGGACTCTTGAATCACAATACAATTGTTGTGGATGAGTTTAGAAACTCTTTAGGTCACCCCAAACTTTTGGGTACAAGAAAATCAAAAGAGGCGAGGGTTATCTTTGCATACAGAGCTGAAAGCTCTTTTTGAGCAAAGGAAAATAAACTATTCTACTCAACATGTCAATATTTCAAACATATTGCAAGAGTCTATTTCCATGATCCAAGGACATAGTCAAGTTTATCAACTGAAATGAATGAGCTAGAAATTTTAAGAAGAAGATTCCAATACTTCAAGATTGTTTAACATCTTTGAGCATAATACACGACTGCAAATTCATTAGCTAAGATTGAGAGAGATTTTCGTAAATATATATATATATATATATATATATATATATATTTTGTTATTTGTTCTATTCCGGATTGGTTTTTCAGATCACCTCTGGTTTTATTAATAACATGGTCTTGTGATGTAAAAAACTTCCATTTATCTTAAAGTCTGATAAAGTTAGAAACAAAATCTTAAGCACTTGTATTAAGTTAGAAATTTAACAGACAATGTTTCTAATTACTAATAATTAGTTTGTGTTAATCTACCATTATTTTGCAACTAATCTGCTTTCCTTTTAAATTTATTTGGCTAGCCTCTATCACTTCTCTTATAAACTCACAAATTAAACTAGACAACCTCTCCAAATGTTGTTAGTTTGTGTTAGTCTACTTTGGCATTATGCTCCTTTACTTTGCCAACATCTACCACTAAGAGGCTTTCCTTTTCCAACCATTACAACTTGCCTCTTCATCTTTTCTAATACAAAACTCTAAACTTTACAGTTAAATCGCTCTTACATTTTTCGTCACTTAAAAGTTCCAATGTCTTGCTCTGGCGTCTGGTCGCCTAACATGCATCAGATTTTCTTTCTTATTTTATTTCCTCTCGTTTTCTTTGCTTCGTGTTGTTTCCATAGATCCTTTTACAATATATTCGAAGCCATGAGTCTGTCGACAGTATTGAATTTTCCGATCAGAACATGGCGGATCTTCTCTTCAGTGTTTTCGGTGGTTTTGGTGTGACAGCGAGGCTCGTCGACCATGACCAGCATGCGGAGTCGGTTTTTAGGGTCATATGTTTGGGATCCAATCTTTCCTTTCTCCCTGGTTTCCTTTCAGGCGGTAGTGGTGCGTGGTGCTCGCTTCTAGATTCTTATCCACAGATCTATCATTTCTAGGTTTCTCTCGGTGGGGAAATCTTCTTTCAGCCCTCATTCTCTCTGTTGCTTGTCTTTCTTATGAAGATGTCTGGTATCTTCTCGGTTCATGGCCATCTCTGGAGCGTCTTCTTCACCATGACCAGCGGTGACCAGATTTACTCTAGAGGAAGAAGCAATCCTCCGTGGTTTTACGAGTGGCGTGTGTTTGTTGGATAGATTATTCGACTGGTCAACGGCTCCATGTCTCCTTTGTGGCGTCTTCACTCCTTATATAGACTCATAACTCAACAAGTTAATGTGTCTAAGGGCCTGACTGGTGTTACCGCTACCAACCGCTATTAGCCGCAAAAGCTGCGTATGCGAGTGATAGCAAGAAAACCAGTCATGTTCTAAATATTGTTAGTTTGCGTTGGTCTTCTATTAACTTAACTAATTTGCCTTTACTTTGCCAACATTTACCACTAATCTGCGGTTCGTTTTCCTTCGGATCACGTCTCGATTACTCCTTATGTAGACTCCTAATTCAACAAAACAATGAACTCAAAAAGATGTTAGTTTCTGTTAATCAGCCATTAATTTGCCTTTGCTTTGCAAATGTCTTCCAGAAATCTTACTATTAAAAGAGAAGTACAATTTTTATCTACCATAAAGAAAACATATTAGGTCCATTTCAACAATTACATCTATTCGATTATTTACATTAATCTATTAAATATAAAACATATCTAATATTTTAATAATTATTAGGATATTAATAATAAATCAGTTACAATAAAATCTATTGTAAAAAATCTAACAAGATCTTACTCAGATTTTAAATATTTTAAAAATGAATGTCTTCATTAATTTATTAATTAGTTATTATAAATTCAAATTAATAAATTTTATTATATAAACAAATTCTACGCTATTTTAGAGATTTTATAAGTACAATCTATATCATATTGAAATGAAATTAATATATGAATAAAATATGAAAATTTATTGAATTGATATATTAACATATTTTTCAAAATTATAATTAATAAAATGAAAAATTACTCGGACGGATGTGTAGGTCAAATCTAGTCTATTTTTTTTCTTAACCTCCTCACCTAGCCTATTCATCACTCCTTTCATACACTCATAAATTCAACAAGAATATCTCCACATATTGTTTGTGTGGGTTAATTTGTCATAAATCTTCTATTAATTATTACATCAATCTGTTTTTTTTTATCTTCTAGCTTTTCACAAATAATCTGCTTTAGTTTTTCAACTTTTACTTTCTTACTAAGATTTTATTTTTCACATTATATATTCCATCACATCCACAAGGATCGATTTTTGGCGTTTTTACACTTATTAAAAACACATTAATTTATTATAATAAATGTACCATTTTGTAGTTTTTAATAATCGATAAAATGTGAAATTTATTGATCACAAATTAAGAATACAAAGATGCAGAGTAAAAGGAATTACAAACTATACAAACGAAAGGAATGAAAATTTAAGAATTCTCATACACTTCAAACCAACGCTGTAATAAGCTAGGTAGTCTAAGATCAACCTTACAACGGAGAGAGCTTATCCTGTTACGGATAGCTCTGTCAATGATCCCGCACAACGCTGCTTCAACACTACGAAATCCTTTTGATGTCGCGTCTATCAATTTCTCTCTTTGCCACAGAAAGTAAATCGAAGTTATGAACAACATTTTAACAACAAAATCTTGTCGCGACATTCCTAGAGAGGTTACGTAACTATCATTAACAATTTGCAAGTAGGTTCGCCGAACTTGCAGTCAAGGGTCCATATGGCGGCGCATACTCCAAATTTCATTCCGCAAGAGTTCATGACACACCAGTGAATAGAAAAGGGAAGCAAGCACTATTGGAGAATAAGGTGCAGTCTTGTTCCTCATCTCATCTACCGCCATTCGATTGATCACACAACACCTGCTGATGCCCCATTTATCCTCGCAATACGATCTCCCAGTACGAACAATCTATTTATTTAACTAGCGCTGCAGCCATACAATAAAGGACATATCTTATGGTACCTGTTGATTGTATGAGAGTTGGAAACACAGTACTCCTTTGCTCCAAAATACCTTTGTCCTTTATTTCATCCCTAATGCTGTTCCCTGTATTGTTATTGCTTTTAGACGCAGTAGTGATTCTCTGTAGTTATCATCACGAGTGCTTCCAAAGAACCCCATCCTTTCCATAATCATCATGAGGAACACGCTCCAGTATATGCGATCATATAGGTGCTTT
The DNA here is from genome assembly GCA_905132765.1 of Moricandia arvensis. Classification (NCBI taxonomy): domain Eukaryota; kingdom Viridiplantae; phylum Streptophyta; class Magnoliopsida; order Brassicales; family Brassicaceae; genus Moricandia; species Moricandia arvensis. The sequence goes on along the minus strand of CAJHQP010001176.1, from coordinate 4,739 downwards.
TGAAATGTCTGCTCTCGCTGATCCCCTATGTGTCTCAGTTCTGATTTGACATCTGAGCATCTCTCACTTTCGCATTCTTTCGGAACTCCAATATAATAGGAACTTAGCTCGGCACCGTAGTAACTATCTATAAAGTCTCCCCTTATCTGCAACCACATCATCATGCCAAAATGAAGCTGTCGCCGGCGCATCCATTTACCTCAATACGAATGAACAATAAGGCTTTGGTCTCAACTTCAACAACTTCCTCCAAACCAAGATCCTTTCCCATCCTCTTTTACTTCCCAAAAAAATTTTGCCTGAGAAGGTATTGTTGTATCCAAGAGACCCACAAGGAAGTTGAATTTGTGAAAATCCTCCAGATGAGGCTCAAAGCAAAAGCTTTTGATGAGTCACACAATTTTCGAATACCCAAGCCTCCTTCATCTTTAGGACACAAAAGGTCCTCCATGCCACTTTCGCTTTGTGTGTCAGGTTAGGAGAACCAGACATAGAAATGCAGAACACATGCTCTCAATTTTGCGCAAACAAGCTTTCGGTAAGATAAATGCTTGACTCCAAAAATTGACGATACTAGTGATTACGGAGTTGATCAGTTGAAGCCTTCCGCGTATGACAGATACTTGTTCCTCCATGATAACATTCTTCCCCTTATCCTGTCTATTAGCAGGCTCATAATCCTGAGGCAGTAACGTCTTGTGTACGTGTCAGTGCATCCTAGGTACTCTCGAACATGGTAATGAGGCGACTTGATTCCCATGTTTGCTGCTTCGTTGCAGTAGTGAAGTGATGTCTCTGCCCTGAAGCAAAATCACAGCACTTTGAAGCGTTAATATCGTAAAACCCGAATTTGAGAGTAACTGCTCCATAACCCCTCAGTACTCCCCCAGCGAGCTGGCTGTCCCATCTCGTATATAACAGAATATCGTCAGCAAAGCAAGATGCGTGAGCTGCTTACATCTCTACACTGGGATGGTAGCCAAACAGCCGGTCCTCTGCTAGCCTTATTAAGCATCTTGGACAATAGCATTATTCAGCGATCACATAGAGATAAGGAGCATGTAGAGAACATCGCCTGTCTGATTCCTCTTAGCACTCGTGAAAAGACCCCTTCAAAGCTACCATTTACAGCTACAGAGGAGAGCAGCGGCTAGCATAAGCAAAGTCTTAGCAATGAATGAAACTGTGTAGAGCAGTCCATAGTCCTTAAGACAGCTGATGATAAAAGACCATTTCACCGTATCAAATGCTTTTGAGATATCAAACTTTATAGTTGCTCTGTTCGCAGTTAGAAGTTTGTGATACCCGCTTAACCAATTCAGATGCAAGTAGGACGTCTATCCAGCAATAATCTCCTTTATATAAACGCCGTTTGGTTTACTCTCAATAGCCTCTGCCGCAAGATGCCTTTAAGTCTCTAGCAAGAAGTTTAGAGATGGCACCTCATGCTATAAGAGGTGCAGCATGCTATGGGCGTCTATAGTCCTTTCATGTTTCTGCGCCTCCTCCGACTTAGGAATAAGGGAAAGAATCGCTGCATTGATCCCACGCGGGCATGAACCCGAATAAGAAGAAGGACTGGACCGAGCATGATGAATTCCTGCCAATGATCGCGCCAAGCAGCACATAAAGAACTCCTTTGTGTACCCATCAGGACCTGACACCTTACTAGTTGGTATAAAGCATTCAGTGCTGACAAAGAATCTCTTGAGCCGAGACTCGGCAGACCACTAATGAAGCTGCTGAAGAAGCTGAACAGCGGTAGTAAGTAACTCTTGCAGTCATAGAATTGAATCCATGTCGTTACCCTGATCCTGAGTTTGGAGAAACCTCTTGAAAGTGCATGACAGCTTCCTGCTTTATAGCTGGGAGTGAAGTAAGAACTTCACCTTCCTAACATTGATGCAGAAACTTAATCGTGATCCTCGCAGTTCTAGTTTGCAGCCGCTCGATGGAAAAACAGACATTGTGCTCCCCAACTCCCAGCCATCGCGACACACATGATTTTTGGCGATAGAATTTCTCTTCGATACGTGCCAGTGCCTATTCCAAACGCTCGCAGTAGCCAAGCGGCAGCAGCTGCCACGTTTGCCTGTAGTGGGTCCAATAAACTGATTCGGCGTAGCACATGGTCAGTCAAATGCCTGCCTAGTTTTCACCGACAGATCACCATATATGCTGTCTTGGTTAACATCCGCAAGTCATACTTCAGAGCTTCAACTTAAGCATGAATATTGCTGAGGGCGGATCTTGAATAATGTATCGCGTTGAGACTGCCTATGAATCCCATACTCTCCTAACCGTAGGAAGCAAAATCCTTGCTGCTCCGGTAAGATAGTTGAAAAATCTGAAAGGCTTCTTGCGTCATTTTACTCAGCATAATGAATCACACATCTGGCGTGCGCTCTGAATCCCTCCTGCCTCAAAGCGCGGATGAAGAGTTGGGAAAATCGCGCACCATGCTTCCATTTAACGGGCACGCCCATCCAACTTCTTGCCAATCTGCGTCTCCCTCTGAATATTCCACCAAGTAAAAATCGCTCCGTGCAAGGGCAAGATCAGTAAGATTACAATCGAACTCTTGGATTGTCTCATGCCGTAGTTTGCTATTGCGATTAGTGACTTGCTACCCCGTGCAGCTGCTCTCGGAGTACGTCGAAGTGTAGTGCTTGAAATCCACCAACGCACTATCCAAGAGTAAGTCAAGGATGCAGCATAAGCTACCTGCAGTACCCCTTAGATCGCTCCATAGCAGGCGTCTATCCACTTCACACATATTGCATGCATATACAGCGAGCAACATGACTGTCTCGCGTTGCAGGTAATTGAATTGCACAGGTCACAACCTGCGCGCACTGCTGTGTAGCTGGTTGGCAACCACCTGATCAGCACCAGCATACCCATATTCGACCCAAAGGATGATGCATCATAATTCGTCATAGCACTCCAGTTTGGCAGCGCTGCAGATTTCAACATTTCGAAGTATTGTTCATGAACTCTAGTTCTAGTAACACCCAAACCACATTTTTTCCGATGCAGAACCCATCGCGCGAAGTTCTCTATGTTTACGAGGGCATATTGAATCCCCGCATATTCCATACGCAAGAAGGACATTATAACTTCCGGAGGAGCCCTCCTGTGGTTGCGTCTGACCCTTAGCTTTCTTATCTTTCCCTCGCAGCGGCCATCTTGCCTTACTGAGCTTTAGGCTAGGTCCTGGCCGCGTATCTTAGGCCCCGACTTTACAGATTATGTCCTCTCCTTTTGCTACTGTCAGGCTCTTCATACTTCAACTTCTCCCTCCTCAATATACCTCGAACACAATTCACCCTCTTCAGTTTCCTCCACAGCTAAGATACTGAAACGAGATGCGCGGCATATTATTACTTCATCACTCCCAGTAAGTGTCATGCCTGAAAATCCTTGCTTCTCACGACAATTTATGATCTAGGTGGACTAGAGCCGTTTTACTCCCCACCAAAGCCCAGTTTTCCGTACGCTGATGATCGATCCGGTTAGTTTAGAGGTTCTCCAACTCACATGTTTTCCGCCGGCCTCATCGATTACGACTTCTTTTCCTTGCCACAAACGGTAGACCCCTCAAGCCTCTCTTCAGGAGATCGCTGAACCACATTACGCTTTGGACTTTGCATACCAACACATGCACTGGAACATTTCCAGTCTTAATCACTTCCGAGCCTCCCTGAGGAATCTCCACTCCCCTTATCCTTCTGCACTTCAAAGCAATCTTTCTTTGCATACACAGTTAGCGTCCTAGAACATGCCCCCAGCCATTGCACGATGTTGCATTTAGAGGTAACCAAGGATAGTGCGACATCAATCAAAACCTTCTCTCCATCTTATATCCAAACTAAACTGATTCTCGCTAGTGGTTTATTTAGGTTCACCTCCACTAGGATACGCACGCCACATCGAGCCTCTAGTACACCTTTCAGCTATTTGGGCTGCAATTTGCGACGCAACTTTCCCGCAGCATTCTACCCAGCACACTATCCAACGCCTGTGAGGAAAACAGTAGACTAGGCACTCCCTTTAGATCAATCCACATCATGGCATGCCGCGCAGAGATCAGCTGTGAATCAGAGAGCAGCTGGCTAGAGAGACCACTCATTTCACCACAAGCGTGTTGATCCCCAATGTACCAATACTTGCGTATGGATAACTATCCCTCATCTGCGCATTATCCAATCCGAACAGGACAGTTGTCTTTGCTCTAGAAACTGGCACGGTCAATTTTACTGCCCACCGGCAAGCGACGAACCCTTAGGCGAGCCCCAGATTCGCGTTGACCGTAGCATGATGCGAACCGACGTTGAGGCGCATCTCCAATGAATAACCTACCACGAAGCTCCTCCACAGTGGTTTAGGGTCAGCAAGGATCTCTTCAGGAATTGTTATGGCGACAACACCATCAACAGCTACCACCGGTGGGATCAGGACCGAAATGGAGGGACTGTTCAGGCGAGATTCATCCCATGAGCCTCGGGTCTTCTCCGCCAAAGAAGCTTCGACAGGAAGAGCCGACGCTTGGAGAGGAGAGCCACGATCTGCTTTCTTCGGCTCCGGTTGTCTTCTCCGACAGGTCTGCTTCTTCAGCTCCGGTTGTCTTCTCAGCCTGGACTACAGCTTCATCTCCGGTTTCCTTCTCCGACAAGACGCCGCATGAGTTCCGAGCACCTTCTCAGACGGCTGAGTCTCACGAACTTCGATCTCCGATG